>VDFB02251534.1:963987-1023655 GCA_007258455.2 Sequoia sempervirens | reverse complement strand
CAAACGGTGAATAAGGGAGCATTTAATAATAATTAAATAATTATTATTATGACTTTATATTATAAAGTCACTTTAAGTGAAATATTAAAATATTAATTAATGGCGAATTATAAAGTATTTAATACTTTATAATAGTGGAGTAATATTAATATTAAATGAGTATTTATTACTCATTTAAAAAGGACGCCATTTATTAATGAAATTGCCTAAGTTCAAAAGAGGCGAATTTTATATTATTAAATGCATTTAAATTGCTTTTTTGAAGGGGGTCGAATTTTGAGAGGTATATATTTCTCTTCAAGGCAAATCGAACTCATTATTGATGATCATTTGAATTTGTCTTTTCTCTCTGAGAACATTTGGAGTTGGAGCTTCAAGGGTTTCTGCAAACAGATTGTGGAGAACGTCACCTCTTCACGATCAGGCATACTGAGGCTGTGAAAGATTCAGCTGAAGATTGTCAGTTGAGTGGCTTCATACAGAAGTCATTACAGAGCATATTCGTGGGATTTCAGTTGGGGTTTTGTGATGAGCCCTGTTGGCTCTCAACTCAAACCCCTGTATTTTCTTATCTTATTTGTGTTTTTTTAGTTTTTTAGAGAAAGTTTATAGACAGAAGAGAAGGGGCGCATCATATAAAATGCTCATAGAATGCAAAACTGAGCTATTTTCTACAGAATGAAGGTGCAAAAGATATTATTTAACTGAAACCAATAGATCACAAATGATAAACATACCCGAAAGCTTCCATATTATTTATTTAAGAAAGTAGTCCAGTTCGCCAGCCAAGATGGTGAAAAACTGACAAAATCTAGTGCAGGAAGCTACAGAATGCAAAGTCCAGCCTGAAAACTGAGGAAGATGATAGGTATAAGCCAGATGCCAAAGAAGATGAAAAGAAACCCTCAAAAGGAAAGGCGTTTCTCCTAGAAAGTTCAAACGCCCTTGCACAAAAAGCCACGCACTTCAAGCAAGAAGCCAGAATTCCCAACTCAGAAGGTACGGCCATGAAGTAGAATGTCTGCCAGATGAAAGGAAGACGCCATCTCTCAAACCCTCCTGTAACTGATAAGGAAACTCAATAGAAACACAGATCAAGCTCAATAGAACCTCTGAATGAAGTTCTTACCAATGCACTAATTCGACTGGTCTCTCACAGTCTCAGAAATGCTCAACACTGAAGAGATTCCGTTCTCCAATGGAAATATTGCTCAAACCCTGATCATAGAGGAAAGCACAGAAGAAACCAAAAGGCAAAGTCGAAATAATCAAGAATGATGTTCTTATTGCCCAAAATGCCTTATATCAAAAAGGCACGCATTTCCAAGAAGATACGCCCTTTTCCATTATTTAAATCTTTTAAAATATTATTAAGTCCTTTTCAATAGTTATGAACTTAATATTTGGCGCCCACTTAAATGATTAAGTGATTTAATTTTAAATCACCCTTTCTATGAATATTTAAGTGATATAAAAGGGATAAAGTCAATTTGACTTTATAATAAAATAATAAGTTAATTAATAACTTAAATCACTTAAATAAGCATAACTTCCTCAAATCTCCACATATCTTTGTGCCGTCAGAAGCTGTCAACTCCTGAACTGCTGACGCCTGTTGTGAACCAATCACTGAGCTCTGAAAACGAGAACGATCAACTCCTCCAGAAAACACCACTGACCCTCTAACCAATCCAGCTAGCCCACAAGGGTCCAAGAAAAGGCTAACACACTGTTCCCGAGAACTGACTAGAGCGGGGACATCACAGGTTTCAGTCAGCAGTGGATCGATTTTCTTCCAGAAGAGAATCCAACACAGTGGCTATTCATATTGTTTATCTGGCACATTATCTTAGGCCGTACGGATTTTGTACTTGCTGGTTGGAGGCCGTACCACACAGCTGCAAGGCCGTACTTTTCATATCAAGCAAGTCGCCTTGCCTTTTTGCATTCTGTCTTCTCCAGTGGTGGCGCCTAGACCTTCTGAGGGTTTTGCATCCATCTTTGAGTAGGAGAAGTCTGTATCTGAAGCAAGCCGTACCATTTCCTCTTCTTTCAAGCGGCTGCAAATAAGCCAGGTTTTTAAATAAATACTGTTGCCTTTTTGCTTGCATGTTTGAGATTCATCATTGTAATCATTCAGCAAAATAATACAATCATTTATCATCGCTCTAGAAGCTGATTTGTTGCAGTAGCTGTATTCTCATATTTATTATAAATTTTTAGAAGCATTTTATCAAAATCGCACCATTTCAATGTATCACAAAAATCAGAAAACCCTCAAAACGTCAAATAAACTTCATTCAAGCTTCAGTCAGGGGTTGAGAGACACCTGGTCTCTTACAATAGAATTGCATACTTGGAGATTATATGGCAACTGAATGAGGCATATAAGACTCATTTCATAGACTACAAAAAAAAATGCAATTTTGCCATCCACACTTATGTTTTCAGATTTTATGGTAACAACTAGAGAAGGGTTGGAATTGCTTTTGAATAAATTGCTTCCCTACAAGATAAGGGTTGATAAAGTTAGGAAGCATGATCCTAAACATTTTATTCATGATGTCAAGACAAAATACAAGCTTGCAGCATTTGTACATGAATTTGATCCTATTGAGGATCTCATCAAGAATTGTCCATCAGCCTTAGAAGCAACAAAGAGAAAGGAACAGTGGGTCAAGATCCAGATGGCAGAAGAAAAAAGAAGAGGAGCGGACCCTTCATGCAAAGGTGCACATATAGAAATCTAGGATCCAATCCTGAGGGTAATGGCAATGCCTGATAATGCAACTAATCTATTGGCAAATGTGCCACTTAAGATCCCACAAAGAGATGAATTTGGTCCTTCATCATCTCAAAATAATTGAGCAAAAAATCCCTGAGAGCATTTCACCTTTACAGCAGGTGGCTCCTACTATAGAATCTTTGTGGACTATCCCATAGGTCCTGATGAATTTCCAGAATACTATGACCTGGCTCAAGTGATGCATCCCCCTTCAAGGGTTGTAGTTGAAAGACCATCCACTGAGAGGATGTTGATTAATTTTGAGACTGGGGATCAAGTAATTGATGATGTGAGAGCACTAGCTTGCTCCGAATTTATGCAGCATGATCAGTCTATTGCCACCAAGGAACTTAAGGATTTCATCCTTAAAAGTAAAGGAGGAGTTGCAGCAAGAAATGCAAGGCCAGCTTACTGAGGAGAAGAAAAGAGGAATTATTAATAAATTCTAGACCAAAGTAGATGCAAAAATGGCAAGCATGACACCCCAGGAAGGCAAGGAACTTGTCAAAAGTGCCAAGTGCTTGTTATTACCAGATTGGGATATATCATCTACCATTGCATTTGATACAATTAGGAGGTAGGAGAGTAATAACCTAGTTTTAGCATCTGAGGAACAAGCAAATGCACTTTATTTTGGTTCAGGGTTTAACCCTAGGCTTGAAACTTTAGCCATCTAGTCTATCTTTCCTGAAGCAAATAAGCCCAAGGTCATTAATGATACAAGTGAATTAACGGGCAATTTAATTGTCAGAAGGATGGGTGATACAAGCACCTTACAAGCTGCAACAATGACTATGAAATGGCCATGTTCACAAAGGCCAGAGTAAGGAAATTGGAGGCAGATTCAAATAAGGTTAATGACAAGAATTTAAAGTTGCAGGAGCAATTGAACATTGTCTCTGGATTACTACCACCGCCTCAGTCAGGAGTGAATAATAAAGATGACCAAGAAAAGGTAGCTTTGAATGTGGAAATAAATAGCTTGAGGAGGGATTTAAATGAGAGGAGAGAAGCAGAAGAGAAGGCAAAGAAGGAGAAAAGGAAAAACTTCTCAGAGATGGTTGACAATGTTTTTGGTCATAGATTGTCATGTATTTTGAGCCATTTAGAGGATGTATGGAATGGATATAATGAAGTCAGAACTGCTCATATTATTCACATTGCCTTGAAAAATAAACTTCAAAGTGTGATTGATAGTTGGGGTCCAAGGAAGCAGGTGATTGAAAAGATGGTGGTGAGAGCAAATTTTGACCTTTATACTCCATTTGAGTTAGGGATCATCTCTGAGACTTTGGAAACCATTGAGGACAATATGGTTATACATCAAAGCTTTCAGCTTGCCTTGGAGAAGTTTTTAGAAGACTTTGATGATCTCAAATATGGTATCATGCCTAGCATTGTATTTGAGGATGGTGGGATAAAGGAGTATAAGGTGTGGAGGATTGAGTTTAGTAACATGCTAACCCCCATCCTAAGTAGATGATACTTTAGAAGCAGACAAAATGAATACTGCTATAGACAAGCTAGTAAAATTGGAGATAAGTTTAAAAAAAATTGTTAAGGATGTAAAGAAATAGATTGATGGGGGATATTCTACTCATTTGATTCACATCAGGGAAATTTTGGCACATCCTTGGCCTTCAGAGTACATTTTTGCAACATGGATGGAGGAATATAATTAACAAAGTGCACGAGCCTTCTCCTTTTTGTCTCATCATGTATGGCAGAGAGTATCTCCTCAAATGGCTTCTAACTGTTTTGTCCTCTAGCAATGTACTTTTTGTCTTTTGCTAGTTAGATGTAATCTTTTTGTTTGATCCCAAGGATAGGATTGTCAAATGAAAACATGACATTTGTTCATGACCTGAAGCTTGTTGCTCCCAAGGTTAGTAAATACTTGAAAGTTGAAAGTGAAACGTTGATATCTATTTGGATGATGGATAAAAGGAAAGCATTACAAAAATACAACAAAACACAGCAATACCAACTCCAAGTTGTCTGAAACCCCAAAAAATAGCTCACTGATTACAATAGAACTCAACAAGACCCTACTTCCTTAAATTATTAATGATAATATTTTATTAGTAAGCACTAAGCAGGTCTCTAAAGTCTAAACTCTAAAATTCTAAACATTTCAACATTTTGCATAGTCCTCTTTTAGGAGTGAAGTTGATCAATTTTTTTGTAATATCTACAATAATAATTCATTTTTTAACTAGTATTGCTAATTTTTTATGTTGTCTCCCTTTTGCAAGGTTTCATTCGTATTTTCCAAAAAGAATATGGCTTTTGCAAGTAAAAGAACTCGTGGAAAACCAAGAGGTCCTTGCTAGAAACATGGAACTAATTTGGATCTTCCTCTTCCCATGTCTAGTGAAAACTAGGGGAGAGGTAGAACTAGATGATATTATAGATAAAGATTTGTAGGAAAACTTGGAAACTTGGACTTGGAGAGTACCTAGAAAATCAAATGAATTCACTAGGAGTTTGAGGGTAATGCCCCCAATGGCGTCAAGGGGCAGCACCCCTCATGGGGGTCTGGGGGAAATGCCCCCAGTGGGGTCGAGGGGCAGTGCCCCTCGCAAGTCAAGGGCGGTACCCCCGACATGCTCCCTGTCGTGATACAAAGCGGGGTCGAGGAGTAGAGCCCCCGCCACCAAGCCCAAATTAGGACCTCCAAAACCACACAAATCTTCATGGTGTACATCATTTTGCATTAACAATAAAACCCAAATTAAGACCATCAAAGCCACACAAACCTTCATGGAACACATCATTTTAGCGGTCGTGGGAGACTTTTTTCTGAGCAGGCAAGTTTTTCTGTCAGACTCGTCAAGTTTTTGGCGAGCACTCACCAAAAGCTCAGCGAGTTTTTTGCATTTGTTTGGCGAGTTTTGACGGCGAGTAAATGGCTGAAAAACTCAAGAAGCAAAATTGCAACTCGCCAAGTTTACAGCGAATTTTTCAACTATGGTCGGTGGTACTTCCATGGCCAAGCATACACGTACCTACAACCTCTTGCAATCAAATTTTTATCCCAAGTAATTTTTATAGTCAAAATCTTTTATCTTTTAAGTTTTATAATTTTTATTTATATTTTAATTTTTAAATTTAATTAGTTAAATTTTGACTCTTAACTATCTAATTTGGTCTTAATAGGTTGCTTTCATCTTCATCTAAGAGGAATTGGAGCACATACTCCTTCATCCACTCAATAAAGCACAATAGACTACATTCAAAAAAGGCAGAGGACTTGGTGTATGTGCATTCAAACTTGCGGCTCCTTACACAAAGAAAGTGCCTACAAATAAGGGGACATAAGGAAGTGGGATATCAAGCTAGAGCGTCTTGACTTGGATGCTTCCATTGCCCACTTTGTTGCACTTGATGTTGACAATGACCATGAGCCAGCTAGTGAGCATGAGAGTGGTAGTGCTAGTGCTAGTGCTAGTGGTAGTGCCAATGCCAGTGGCACTATTTGTGGTTCTTCTAATTTACCACTACATACATCATCTGATATGGATGGTGATGATATTTTTTATGACCCATATGATATTTGATCAATGATCAATGATGGCTGATTGTCGACACTTGACATCGCTATTTTTTTACTTTAATCTATATCATGACATTTGAGTTTGACTAATATTTGACTATTAATATGGTGGTGTATTTTTAATTTTGCTATGTTATTTGACTATTAATATGGTGGTTTATTTTGAACAAATCTTATTGCTGCAAATATGCATATATTTCTGATTTTTATATGTTTTTGTATCAATGAACCCAACCCTAAAAAAAAATTGCCCAAACCTGCGAACCAAACCTGAACCCTAACCAATAACTTAGATAAATATTAGAAGTGCACGACTTAAAGCACCAATATGGTTGAATTTTAATCACAAACATTTACTCATATTGAATTCCAATAAAAAGTAGCCCACAAGCAAGACTTCATAATGACAAATATATAGGCATTAAGGAAAGGGGATTTGATATATAAAGCGTATCCTTGAAATGTTGAAAAATATAAGGAACTGCTTCTAGTCTGCAATATACTTCAAACACAAAAAGTACATCAAGGCTAAGCATCTAGAAAAAATGTTGGATCCACTCATAAAAAACAGCATGTTAAGTGGAGAGATCCATCAATGTTCCAGCTATGCTGCTATACCCAGGAGAAAAGAAGCACATATTTTACTGATTTTTCGAGATTTGCTAAGACTAGACCAATGTCATCCATTTTTTATTACTGGAAGTAATGTTTGCAGGATATTACATATAGTATGCTATGTGTTAACTTGTACATTAGCATGTTCTCATAGATCTTAACACAAATGTATAGACAAAAGAAACTAAAAGCAAACATCCTAGCATTCAGGTTTAGTAATCTCACCCATGTAAAACCGATCACTATCAGGATCATCAATCACTTCAATTAACTTCACAATATTAGGATGATCCACTTGCTTCAAAATAGATACCTAATAAAGCAAGTACAAAAAATCAACAATGAATTATAATATGTATGTCAAGTGGAAAAATTTACACATTTTTTCACATTAAAATTCAATGATTATATGCTAACCTCTGTTAAAACTTTTGCCATTGCATTTCCAGCATGAGAAGCACGAATTTTACATAGCCGAGACTTATGAAATACCTGCATATAATGAATGCATAGGCATCCATGGTTGATAAAGAAGTCAGCCCACCTTTATATCCATTCTCATTAATCAATAATATAAAATTCATAACCCCTCGTCTGAAGAACAAAACAAACAAACAAAAAATGTAATGCTCACCTACAAACAGAAGTGAACTAATCTAAAAATGCAAGAATGTCTTAAAAGAATCCTGAGAGCTTCTCACAAGATAACTAGATGTGGAACTACAAGCATCACATCTTACATAACTAAATCTGATCTTACTAGTAAATATCATCCCCAAATATCCATGTTAAAACCCAAACTTGATATAATCCAAGGATGTACATGTAGGGTTTCATTACAGTGATGTGTGGAATAAGAAGGGATTATCCAGTCATCTTTTGTAGCTGTAAGCCTTTATGAACATAAAAGTCTTAGAACATAAACAGTCTTAGAATCTATGTAACCCCCTGTAGATGAAGTTCAAAATTGTCTGCAGACCTACAAAGTTTCTAAATTCTAAGATTGTAGAAAAGCAAATCTATGCTTGTGACAAAGGCAGGTACACTACTAGTAACATTATTACTCTGAAGACTGTTTAACTGTTAGTACACAGCCATGATACATTTTGAGTTCCAGGTTGAAAGGCTCCAAAATGGATAAAGATTGTGTGCAGAACTAGAAATCTAAATGTCTTGTTTATAAGTAAATGTCAGACTATCAACTTCTCTTTGTGTATTTGCACTGATAACATTAGAAGACCAGTAAAGTCTACTTCAAAGATATTGAATAGGGCAAGAATCTGGCACTGACTATTTTGAAAACATGACATATGAAGTTACCAATCAGTTTCTTTCGAGAGGAAAGAATGTCAGAATAGGTTAACATTCAAACAACCTTTCAAAAGAAACTTAGGTTTGTAAATTCAGAAATAAAAACTTCGGTCTCTGACCTCCTTGGTTCACAAAAACCTTATCTTTGTTGAGGAGACTGTTATGGTAGACATGTTGGAAGGAAACCAAATACTGAAAAGTAGAGAAGGGCCATAACTCCTTGAATATTGCCATGATAGTTGTGAATGATCCCCATATCCGCTTTCCCATAAGACGTTCCATGCATGAGTGATGTTAACAGCCACATTTTATAGAAGCCTCTTGTCTAGTTCTCTATTTATTTATTGCTTGAAACATTGGTAAGATTTTTTTATTTTTATTTTTATTTGGCATGTATCAAATTGCAATGTTCTTCAACTGCATAGTTTTTTTGGGTTCCAAAATTTTAGGTCTCTCTACTGAACCCATAATGAGGGCACAATTAAAGCCAACACTTTTTTCATTATGCTCTTGCTGCCTGTGTCCTTATCCAACAGATTTATGGATCACACAAAGGCTGAATAAGCATGATCATTACTAGTTACCTGAAATCTTCAACATTTATGCAAAAGTAAAAAATGTTTTCTGAATCTAATGAATAGAATTGTTTCCTTAAACATATATTAATAATATCATTGGCATTTGTGTCTGTAAATCCACAAGTCATATATTAAAAATATCCATTGCCAGATACTACATACCTTAACTGCATACAGGTTTCCATCCTTGTTACTACGGTGGAGAACCTGAATATGGGCAGTGTTCTTAATATTAGGTCTTGGACTGAAACATCATTTATAATCAACTCAGATCATCAATCAGTTTTCTGCTAAATTTTAAATGTTAAACAAGCAAACAATTTTTACTTACAACTTTACAGTAACTTCCACTCCCAATTTTGCATTCACGAACATACTCATTGATCATTTTATTTCCTTCAAAATCCTGCAAACAAATAAAACTTTTTCTTTGAATACTGCCCTGAGCATCAAACAAATGCTACCAAGTTCAAAGCAACAAAAGCTAATTGTAAATTTCATATTTCATTTCTTACAAAATCAACTGCTGTAAAGGTTAATCCTTTCAGTTTTGGTAACAACAAACTAGCTAAATCACAAACCCAAAAAACCTATAATATTGTATCAAAGTTCAAGCTCAAATCAGCAAGAATAGAACACCACAAACAATGATAATGTCTAAGAAGATTAAATTGTGTGACAGAACCATAAACTGGAAGCATGTCAAGTTTCTTCTTTGTTCATTGTCGCTGACTGCTTGTATCTCTTAAGCTCTCCCCAGCATATTATGTCACCTCTGTGTCTACTTTTTGAAAATTTCTTTCTCTGATGCATTCATGTTTTCATTCTTTCACCATCATAATATTCTCCTCTTTGTTGTCCTCCATTCATTCTTTCAAATACATTGGAAGTATTCTATCATAATAAAAGTTTTTCTAATTACTGCTCAGTGCTCAGAGCGGCAAAGCCATGCAACCATCCCCATATAAGAGCATGCACAATGTGCAAGCTTAGCAATGACTTGAAAAGGAAAAATATTTCAATTGGTAAGATTTATACCAAAATCTGTTGAGGGCTATAAAGTAAATCTTATGTTTCAAGTAACTTTCAACCAATGTTGCAAAACTCACTGGGTACTCGCAAAACTCACAAGCCAGCAAGCTCAGCAAGTTACTCACCGTATTACTCACTGACAGGTTTTGCAAAAACTCGCAGTGATTTTACCATGAAAAACCCACAAGTAACCTAAAAAATTGCCACTTTTTAAAAAAACTCGTCAAAATCCCTATAACAATTTTTCCCCACCCGCAGTTTATTTGAAAAATATTGAATGAATTGGTAAAATATGTAATATTTATTATTATATAAAATTAAGAGTGATTATGTCTTATTACATATATATTTTTTAATTTGTTCAAAATTAATATGATTTTTAATGCATTTTTCTAAACAAAAAAGCACCAAACACTTAATTTCACTCTTAAGTGATAAAATTCTGAAAATAGCATGTGCCATGAAGATTTGTGTGGTTTCAAAGGCCTTAATTTGGACTTGGTCGTGGGGGCCCCCACCCTGTACCACGACAAGGAGTGCACCAAGGACGCTGCCCCTCCACTCCGCTAGGGGCGTTGCCCGCAAACCCCCACAAGGGACACACCCCTTCAAGTCTACTGGGGGCATCGCCCCCAAACCCCCACAAGGGGCACTACCCCTCAACCCCATTGGGGTCTATGATATGTATTAAACTCTAAATTTGATTTATATATGATGGAAATCAATAATTTGTTCTACAAATTTAGTAATATGTGTGTTTTTAAAAATATTTTTTAAAAATTGTATTTAAAATGTTTGATAAAATTGTATTTAAAATGTTTGATAAAATTGTCAAGTTTTTCCTCAAGTTTTTGCCGAGTCTCAAGTTTTTAAAAATTTTGAGCATGCCAAGTTATTGCCAAGTCCGAATTTTACAACTATTTGAAACTTTCAACTATTCAAAAGAATAAACTGATCCTCCAGACCAGCCCATTTATACTACAATTTGAGTCTCAAGGCCTTCGGCATTTAAGATCAAAGATGGAGCCTTGATAAATTTATTTCAAATCATGATGATGAAACTAATCTCATGTATGAGAAGATCAAGTTTAACATGTATATGTATCCTAGATTGAACGAGAGATGAGAGAGTACACAGTACAAGGAATTGATGGATGGACACCAAAAACATGTCAAGTCGTATGAGATTCAAGTGACCATAGCAGCAAAAATTGTTTGGGGAAAAAATCGGAAAACCAAAAGTATAAGATTTTTTTAAAAATTGGGAAAAAATCAAATTAAGAAAAACATGTAAAAATTTGTAGAAAAAGAGACAAAAACTACTTTTTTTAAAATTTAAGGGCATTTCCATAGCATAGAGATATAGAGAGCAAATAAAATAGAGAGTTTAAGACATTAATTGTAAAAAATAGGATTTGTTGTTTATATTCATATCACCAATTACATTGCATTGCACAAAGCATACTTCATAGTGCATAAATAATAACTAGATGGTTACAGTTGATAAAATTTCAATTACAATATAGTTTGTACGAAGTCAACCTATAAACTAAGTACAAAGTTCCAAAAAATCAAGCATAGCCAATGACTTGCTACTACAAATAGAGCTATGCTAGAGGGTTGCAAGTCCTGATGATGAAGCTCTTGGTTCAGAGCTTATCCTAAGTCGTTCAACCTCATGGTATCCAAGTTGGCCTCTAGAATCTCAAAATCCTCAGGCTCAAGAAAGTAATTAAAAAGATAGTTTTCCTTTTTGAGTAGACATCATAAATTACAAAACAGGAATCAACTGGTTCATATTTGTGATTTAATAGTACTTGCAATTTTAGAACAAAGTCAAAGAGAACTATATGAAGAGTGTGAAAGGGAAATTATATGACAAAGGAAGCAATTGTAAAGTTCAACTTAATAGGTTTTGAATCAAATAACTCAAGATAGAGTAATAGAAAATGTTTTTGAAACAAAATCTTAAATCTCAAAAGACCATAAATGATATTGAAATGTTCTCATTGATAACTGTTTTAGCAGATTTGTAAAAGAGTAAAGGGAGTGTTAAATATTTTTCCATTAGATAATTAAAACCAACTAGAACAAAAAAAGAGAGCAACTATTTGAGCCACAATTTTAGCTATTATTATTCAAATAAATTTTCCTTGATTTTGCTTATAAGTGGATGATGGAGTTAAAAACATTGATGGACTTTGAGTTGAGAATTTGAGAGATTATAGGTAGAAGTTTCAATGGAAAATCAAAGCACGAGGAAAATTCCCTTTCAATGGGACAGTTGCTGCTGAAATCTATCTAGATTGTTAAAGAGAATATATGAGGCTTGCTTCAGGAGGGATTAAGATAAGCCCACAAGACCAGGGCATGACTTCTCTCAAGGCATGTATTAGTTTGCTTGATACCTATTTAAAATGCATCGAATGCTACACTATATATGTTTAAAGCATTCATGCATTGCTATTGTACTCCTTGCAGGCCTTCTGACCTCCATGTATATGACGATCTTAAATGGAATGTAGTTGCCGAACAAGTGCAAGGCATGATTTAAGCAGTGAATTTCACCAATTAACAAAGCATTAAACCTGCAGAATATACAAGAAATTTAAACATAACCAAAACGATCCTTCATTTTGATATAATATACTCCTACATTTTTTTTTTTCAACACTACAAGCTGATTTTTATATTTCTAATAGGAACCATTCTACTTTCGTATCCACAATGTCTATATACTATTATGTATATACATATGCTTCCCAGTTGATTATACAATTGTCACTACCCTACCCACTTTTCATTAAAACCCCACTTATCATTAAAACTTGATGGCTAGTGTCAAATTGAAGCTCCAAATTATCACACTTTGTTAGCATCTAAAAAGAAAACTTGTCCCAACCTAACCTTGATAATCTAAACAACCACCTTGGTATTATTGTTGACGATTGAAATGTTAAAATTCTTTTGAATAGTCAAGATCACAAGAATTTAAAGTCAACAAACCTCTTTAGGTTGATATCAAGCCAATAGAGTTTCATTTCAGTTTAGTCTGGCTTTCTATATTTACTTTTGGCAAGTACTTTTATAAGGTTCAAATATGTTAAAATAATAAGATAGAAGCTTTACAATTTATGATATTGTCTAATATTTCCCCCTAAATTGTGTCTTTGGATTTATATACATGGAAAGCATTACTACAAGCCTAAGGCAAATGACACTAGTGTGGAATATAGAGAAAAAAGAAACACATCTCTTAACCATTCCATGTTAATGTCCTTAACATCAAATGTAGAAGCATACCAAAGAACGTGTCTCTATTTCAATGTCCTTAACATCTATTAGAAATATGCGTCCATTCAAGGTTGCCTACCTGGGGTTTGCCTTAGCAACTTGATGAAATCTAGCGAATCTTTGATGGTGAACCATGTCCCAATGGCCAGCGCTCAGTTTTGTGCTAAAACTCAATGAGAAAACCCAATTAAATAGTGATTTCGCACAATTATGGTTTCCCGACGGGTTAGTTGGGAAATTTTTCCACGATTTTTATGTGATTTTTTTCGTGATTTTTATGTAATTTTTTTGTAACTTAAACCCTTAAAAATCATTAAACATCATTGAAAATCATGATTGATTAAATTGGGAATTTTTGGGGGAAAAATCATTTCGGCTGAAGATTTTTAAAAAATCAGGATTTTTGCGATTTTTTGAGGATTTATGCTTCTATGGATTCAACACCATCCTTCAAACTACAGGTCTGTGGTTGATTGGTCATCCATCAGAGTCTTCTTGCCATGGCAAGACTGGAAAAATAAAGGTTTATAACATGGCTTGCAAGATATGTGTGAAAGAAGAATGATTACATCATGTTTTATTTAAATTTCTGATAGCAAGACCATTCTGGAGCTGGATAATGTTAGGATATCATCTCTCTTTCAAGGTCCCCTTGTTGGATGGAGGTGTATTTGAAGACACATGAATCATAAAGCAATATAATAATGAAAATTGGTCTTCAATTTGAAAATTAGACATCTCTTTCATGTGGAAACAAATGTGCAAGACAAACTTTGAGAGAGAGGCTAGAGCTGTGTCAATCTTTGAAACAGATCAATCTGCTATTATTGTTGCCAGATTCAAGTAGTCAGGTAAGCTAATGAGTTTTTTTAAGAATTTTCAAAGCTGATATATTGACCCTACTCACATATGTTAAGAAGGGGTCTTACCATGAATTAAAATTTAGCACTTGCATAATCCCCCAGGTGCCTTTATTGCAGAGTCACCAGGAAACTCCAGTAACCCCATCTCTGTTCCCACACCCACACTTTCTGGTAACTATATTTACATATGATATAGTGGTACCCTTATTCACTTACTCTTGCACCCTGATTTGGAATTGTGTCCCCATCCCTGTATCAGTACCCTCACATCCAGAAGTGGTCGCTTTTCTTACTTTGTAATTTAACACAAAATGCAGGCTTACAAGAAGAATGAAAAGCAATAATTCTGCCAAGATTATAACTTCTTTTAAATATTCAGAGAAGTATGGTATTCATCACCATGAACAACACTTTGACACAATATATTAGGTCAAAATTATGTGATCGACATGATCTATGACACATTAGAGGTTGAAATATGATAAACAGGCATTAAGTAGAATCATGCACGATCACATAGATAAAAGAAGGATGCTTGAACCAACACACCAGATCAAGTTTATTTGATAATTTCAACCCTTTGGGCCAGTCAAGCTTTATTAGCCTGTTGTGTGTGTTAGGTTCCACGTACTACACAGCTGCAGAATATGCAAATGATAAAATATTTTCAAAGGCTTGCATCCTTTTATTTGTATTAATAGAGCCTATCATGGCCCATCTTAAAATTTAGTATTGCCATGTATCTTTCCTTGCAAGTACCTAAAGTCGGAAATCCCTAAAATCTAGTACTATTTGTCCAAAATGTCTCCAAGATAAGGACCTAACAGATCTGATTTCGTGTTTCAATTAAAGAAGCATATAACACACAATAAGACTAATCAATTATAGATTTATTTATTTACTTTTAGACTTCAACAACCTTATTTCAAAAATAAAAGGGGTCTGGGTACAAGATTGACAATGAATTGAGAACATTAATAATGAGATGAAACACCTGGGATTGTATGCATGAAATGACTTGGACCGTGTTCAAACTCATCTAATGACTAACAGAGCTTGAGAAGGCTCTCGGTCATAGAGGCTAAACATCTCACATGTATAACAAAACAAAGGAGTAAACTCAAAAACTACAACTAGATGTACCTGTGTTTAAAAACATCATACAAATGAATACACTTAAGATGCGACATAAAGAAATCGGGGACATACTGAAACAGAATTTGCTGGATGAATGTAATGTCCCCATTTTTAGCACTACACCTTTCAGTGATTGATGGCCTATCCCCGGTGAGCTGTCGGCTAGCAGAAGCTCGAATCAGGGTTTCCAAACTTCTTAGAGGATGTTTTTGTCTCTTTGCTGAGTCTGCATTTGGAATTGTTGATTTTGGATTGCGGATTCTTTCTGGGTTTTCAGAGAGCTTCGCGTTGGTGGTTTCAGTTCGGCATTCTGAGCAATTACATGGATTTACTATTTTTAGTAAATTCTATTTTTAGCAGTTGACTTGTTGACTCCTAATCAGTAGGCTTCACTATGGCAGTCTGTTCAGACGGTATGGTTGAATTTGGCTTCTGATGCATTTCCATGGTGATATAAGATATTTTATATTATAATGTTATAATTTAACATTATAATTCCTTGTTCTAGCATCATGAATTAATATTGTCTTTAAAAGGGGGACATTGAAGGGTATTTTCACATGGAGGAAATATTTTAATATTTCTAAAGGCCAAATTTTAGCTAGAGGATTTGGACGCCAACTTTGAGGGAGATATTATTTTATTAAAAGATTTATTTTTGCTCTTAAAAAGGGACGCCACTCTTGGAGGGAAAATGAAGTCAAATTCAAATTGGAAAAAGGGCGCACTTTCTAGAAGCATCTAGAGATTCTCTACTAAGTCTATAAAAGAAGGCCTTCTCTCTTCATTTTATCATCTTATGACTTGAGTAATGTTATGCTGCCGAAATGGTATTGGGATTGCTTCGAGGAATGAATGCCTCCTAGCCTTGGCTCGACTTCTTGCTTGAAAGATAGCAACTAGTGGAGAGTTAGTTTGTAGTTGAGTGGATTTTGTAGTGAGATTTTGCATTGTAGTAGTTATTTTGCATTTGTAGTTCAATTTCTAGCATGTTAATGAAGTTCTGGAGTTGCTGATTTAGTATAGCTGCATGTTGTATTTGCTCATAAGTCAAAAAATAAAAATATATTCGTTCTAGGTTGTAGGAACCCTGGTGGTTCTCAACCCCGAAACCCTAACTGTATGTATTGTTTTTGCAAGTTTTTTGTTTTTTTGTGTTTTTGATAGATTTTTGAGAAAGATACAAGGAGCTGTGATTTTCTAAATAAATGCTTGAAAATTCATAAAAAATCATATGACCATGGAAATGCATAGGAAATGTTCAGAACATAGAGGCGTATCTATTTATTCAATTTTCCTGAGCTTAACAATAACAAAATCTGAACAAAGAATGAAATACAATATTTTTATTAAGGAACCTGATGGCGGCTGTAGCAGCATTAAATGGATGAAGAAAAATGGTATATCAACTTTGATCTCCGAGCACAGACAAAGAAAATCTCCAGATATACAAGGCGCACTGGGACCCTCTGCCCAAGAATGAATGATGAATGCGTCCCTCCTGAAGAAAAGAAAGTACGGCCTGGAAAGTACAGGTCTGTACGGCCTGAGCAGCAGCAATAATAAATGTAGTACGGACTCAATAAAGACTGCCAGATCTCTGATAAAATCACTCTCTGATAGGTCGCCTTTATTAACTGATGGAATTCTCTGAATCTCCCTCTGAAATCGATCCAATAAGCTCAATCTGTAACCTCTGTGTGAAATCACCAAGATGCAATCTTCAACTGGTATTGCACAGTCTCAGTATGCCAATCTCTGAAGAGGTATCGTTCTCCAGAAATGAATCGCCTACTGAAACCCTAGGGTTTTGCAAACTCCAATGCTCAGAGCAAAATAAGACAAATTAGAATAACATAACATAATGATTCGATTTGTCCTTTCTGAGAATATATACTCCCTTGTGAAAATTCGACCCAAGCTCACTTTTAATAATCATTTAAATTAAATGATCAAGTTCGCCCCTTTTTGACTTAGGAGAGAAATAATAATTAAATGACGTCTTATTAATGAATAATATTTATTCATTATATCAAATATATCCCTTTTATTATAAAGTATTAAAAACACTTTATAATATACCATTTAATTATTAATATTTAAATATTTTAATAAAGTGACTTTAATATAAAGTCAAAATATTAAATATTCAATAATCATTAAATACTCCTTATTCCTCCATCTGTCCATCAAATCGAAGAACTGGGTCGACGCTGAGCTGAATAGTTGAACCAGGTGCCCTGCCCAAAATAGCAGCTTCCGCCTGACCTAACTTTCTAAAAATAGAAAGTTTTTGAAAATCCACTATGGAAGATTCTGCGAAGGCCCAACCTGAAACAACTGCAAAACTGAAGCTACAAAACACTGAGTACTGCCTCAGATGATCCTGCGCTTTTATCTTGTCCCTAAACCCTCCACGAGGGATCGAAATAATAGGCTAACCGTCGCGGGGCTACTTGTTGCATTGGATGGGATCGCAGTCGCCCTCCACAGAATTGCTTGTCCTCAAAACCAATCTCAACTCTGAATCTTGTAAGATCTCCTCGACTCCCCATGTAGCATCCTCAGGCTGGAAAAATCTCTCCACTTGATCCCGGATATTCCACGATCCGCAGCCGCCGAAGAGTGTCCTCCTCCCTCTCCATCTTGAGGATGGCCTCGAGGTACTAATATGGAACACATACTTCCGTCATCAAGGGGTGGCGGAGAAGGTATCACATGCTGACCCAGCAGCCTTTTGGTGAGAAGCGTGGAACACATTATGGACATACCAGTAGCAAGTCCAATATGTCCAATATATGTGTCGTGGTGGTGAGTTATATAACAATACTCGCATAGATAGATCCACTCACCCACGCTCTCTGCTGTCAGCTATATAATTACGCAAATAACCTTCCACCCACTTATTGACAATCTCTGTCTGCCCATCTGTCTGCGGATGGTAGCTAGTACTCGGTGTCAGCTCGGTCCCACAAAGCCTGAACAACTCCTGCCAAAAGTTGCTCATGAACCGACTGTCTCTATCGCTGACTATCGTCCGAGGCAACCCATGCAACCGGAATACCTCTCTGAAAAATAACTCTGCAGTCTGCGATGCTGTGAAAGTGGTAGTAATCGGGAAGAAATGAGCGTATTTAGTCAACCGATCAACCACTACATAGATGCAATCTTTACCCTGGGCTTTCGGCAAGCCGGTGATAAAGTCCATCGATAAACACTCCCACTTCCTGTCAGGTATCGGAAGTGGCTGGAGCAATCCAGCAGGGTACGTGTGCTCCTGCTTGTTCTGCTGGCAAACAGAACACTCTCGGACATACTGTAACACATCAGTTTTCAGCCCTTTCCAAGTAAACCGTTCCCGAATCATTTTATATGTCTTATAGTACCCGGGATGGCCCGCCATAGGAAGATCATGAAAGGCTCTAAAAACTGTAACCCTCACCTCTGAGTCAGGAATCAGAAAAATCCGCCCCTTGTAAATGATCAAGTCATCTACAACAGTATACCTGTCATCCTGCTCTGTCCTGTCAACAATGCTAGAAGCCCATGGGTTCTTAGCATACTCAGCAATAATCCGATGCCTCCAATCCTCTGTGATCTGTGCCATGGCATTCAACTGAGGTCTACGAGACAAGGCGTCAACTACAACATTCTGCTTCCCCTTAATGAAGGTAATATCAAAGTCATATGACTGCAGTTTACTGACCCATTTTTGCTGCCTCTCATTCAAGTCTCGCTGTCCAAGGAAGTGTTTCAGGCTGTTATGATCTGTGCGAACACTGAATTTGCTGCCTACCAGGTACTGCCTGAACTTAGCCAAAGCATGCATAATGGCTAACATCTCCTTGTCGTATATGCTGTAGAACCTCTCAGGACCCCTAAGCTTTCTGCTCTCGAAAGCTATAGGATGTCGCTCCTGCATCAAAACGGCACCAATGCCCTCTCCTGAAGCATCACAGAATAAATCAAATGACTTCGTAAAGTCAGGCAATGCTAGCACCGGACATGAAGTCATGATCACCTTGAACCTGTTAAAGCACTCCTGCGCCTGTGGTGACCAAGTAAAAGCCCCCTTCTTTGTCAAGTCAGTAAGGGGTGCGGCGTGACGTGAGAACCCGCTAACAAATCTCCTGTAGAAAGCACACAACCCAATGAACCCTCTGAGCTGCGTAAGGTTCTCAGGCACCGGCCACTCAACTATAGCTCGGACCTTTTCAGGGTCCATACTCACTCCCTTGGCACTGATGATGTGCCCCAGATACAACAACTCCTCCATACCGAGCTCACACTTGGATTCCTTAGCATAGAAAGACTCATCTGCCAAGATACCCAAAACCGCATCTAAGTGAGCCAGATGCTCCTCCCATGACCTGCTATAAACCAAAATGTCAGGTCAAGAAGACTAACACAAATCTCCTCAACCGGTGAACCGAAAACCTGCTCAGTCGCCCGAAAGGTGGTGTGCATTGGTTAGACCGAACGGCATAACCAAGAACTCGAAGTGACCGCAATGACATCTGAAAGCGGTTTTCTCAATATCCTGCTCCCTCATCTGAATCTGGTGGTACCCGGACCTCAAGTCAATCTTCGTGAAGAAGATAGCACCGTGTAACTCATCAATCAACTCATCGATGCGTGGTATAGGGTACCTATTCTTAATTGTCCTTTTGTTGAGCTGCCTGTAGTCAATGCACATCCGAAGTGATCCATCCTTCTTCTTCACCAATACAACCGATGAAGCAAAAGGTGACTTGCTAGGTCTAATATGCCCCATAGCTAACAACTCGTTGATGGTCTTCTCTATCTCATCCTTGAGTCGTTTCGGATGTCTGTATGGAGTGATCATAACGGGCTTTGCGCCCTCCTCCAACTCAATGATATGCTCCGTGCCTCTGTCTGGAGGTCTACCAGGTGGAATGTCACTAAACACTTTGGAGTGTTTAGTCCTCAAGATCTGAATGTCAGGGTGGTACTCACCCTTCTGCTGCTCCTGCTGGGCTGGCATCAACATGCACTCTGCTGCCCAGTCAACCATATCGTGACGAATGAGCCTCTCCATCCGTCTGAATGAAACCATCCTCAGATTACTGTCTCGAATAGCCTTGATGACATGAGGTCTCCCATCAACCTTGAACTTCATCTCCATGTCACGCAAATTGAGTGTGAACTCACCCAAATCGTGCAACCATGCCATCCCTAACACCACATCCGTATCTCCCATGTTAACAACATAGAATTCAATCTTGAATTCATAGTTGTTCAGTCGCATCGGAAGATCAGTAATCTTTCGGTCACATCTGAGAGTGTACCCATCAGCCACCTTGACTCGAATACCCTCAAATGCCTCTGTCTGAATGCCACGTCTCTCCACCAGTCGTGCATCAATGGAATTATGTGTAGCACCCGTGTCCAGTAAGGTAATCACCTTCTGACCAGCTAGGAGCCCGCGAAGTCTAAACGACCCATCTTTCTATAGGCTAGTCAAGTGGGCTTCCTGTAGCTTCCTTCCACCTTCGTTTTCACCCTCATTTTCGGACCTGTCATCATCTGAATGCTCGGAATCAGCTTGCTGGTCTGACAGATCAGATTGCTCTTCGCCCTCATAAAACCATTCCATCTGATTGTTTTTGACCTTAGGACGAAGTGGGCATATATGTTTTTCATCGTAGGGTGCCTTGCACTAGAAACACAACTTTTTCTTCCGCAATTCGTTCAATGTTTCTCGGTCAAAGGGTGGTGCATTCTGTCTCTTAGGATCCGGTTGATCCCTCCTTCTGTCAAAGGGCTTATTTTTGTGACCTATTAGGCCTCGTGTAGGGTGTCGGACCTGAATTGAACTTGCTGCGAGGTGCTGCAAGCTCCATGTTTCGCGCCTTCCTCATGGCCTCCTGAAGGGTAGGAGGGTCAAAAGCCTTTACCCAACCTCTCATAGGTTCTGTCAAACCCTCAACGAAGAGTATAATGAGTCTCCGTTCTGAAATACCAGTCACCATGACTGCCACTCTCTGAAACTCACCAATGTAAGAATCCAAACTACCTGTCTGCCTGAGCTGTGCTAGCTCTCTGAAATAAAGTTCCGGATCCTTCTTATCAAAGCGTTCTATGAGCCTGCTGGTGAACTCCTGGTAAGTATTAACTGCATGATGGCCAAACGTATACATGCCGTGATGCCACCAATCATGCGCTATTCCATCAAGATGCAAAGTCGCAAACTTAATGGCCTCATCCTCCTGCATAGGCCTCAGTGATATGTAGTTGTCCAATTTCTGGACCCAAGACCTCGCTGATGTCTTATCAGACCCATCAAAGTATGGCAAGGTAATCTTACTAACCGCATACTGCAAATCCCTGTTCACCTGTGGCTGCGGCTGCTGATGCTGAGGGGGTCTACGGTCAAATCTACCTCCTCCCCTGGGTTTATAGACATCCATAAACTCATGAAATGATAATGCCTGCCTGATCTCAGGTGCTAGTGACATGTACTCACCATGAAACCTCGTCACATCTGCTACTGACATGCCATTATGTGGCTAAAACTCCTGATGCTGCCCCTGCTACTCTGCTCCCGGAGTCTGAGGTGGAGTCTCTCTAGGTAAGAAAGTAGGCTGACCTGGCCTACGCTCCTGATAGATCGGCGACGGCTGACGTGGTACTGATGCCAAAGGCTGATCTACTGGTGTAGTCCCACTCGTCTGTCCAATCTGTATATAATGAGGCTGTGTGGGCGTATACTATCTGATAGTGCCCATCAATTGGGACATCATGTCCATCATGTTATCATGCTTGCGTCTAAACTCCTCATCGGTAATGTCGCCCTCTGCATGTGCTTTCCCTGAATCCCTAATTGTCTCTGTAGGAATTTCACGGTCTGCCATTAGGGTTGCAACACTGTTTTCACTACTGTTAGAGCTGGATCTGTGAATGCCTAATACCCCTGACACTGTCTCACCTTCTGGAATCGGTGGACCTGTCCAATCCTCGACTCTGCCTGTCCCTACGCCTTTAATATAGTGAATAGTATCTCTGCTCATGAAAAAGCAACTAAAAAGCATACTGTATTCTGAAAAAGCAACTGAAAAAGCACAGGATGGCAGGAAATCTATGCTCTGATACCACTGTAGGAACCCTGGTGGTTCTCAACCCCGAAACCCTAACTGTATGTATTGTTTTTGCAAGTTTTCTGTTTTTTTGTGTTTTTGATAGATTTTTGAGAAAAATACAAGGAGCTGCGATTTTCTAAATAAATGCTTGAAAATTCATAAAAAATCATATGACCATGGAAATGCGTAGGAAATGTTCAGAACATAGAGGCGTATCTATTTATTCAATTTTCCTGAGCTTAACAATAACAAAATTTGAACAAAGAATGAAATACAATATTTTTATTAAGGAACCTGATGGCGGCTGTAGCAGCATTAAATGGATGAAGAAAAATGGTATATCAACTTTGATCTCCGAGCACAGACAAAGAAAATCTCCAGATATACAAGGCGCACTGGGACCCTCTGCCCAAGAATGAATGATGAATGCGTCCCTCCTGAAGAAAAGAAAGTACGGCCTGGAAAGTACAGGTCTGTACGGCCTGAGCAGCAGCAATAATAAATGTAGTACGGACTCAATAAAGACTGCCAGATCTCTGATAAAATCACTCTCTGATAGGTCGCCTTTATTAACTGATGGAATTCTCTGAATCTCCCTCTGAAATCGATCCAATAAGCTCAATCTGTAACCTCTGTGTGAAATCACCAAGATGCAATCTTCAACTGGTATTGCACAGTCTCAGTATGCCAATCTCTGAAGAGGTATTGTTCTCCAGAAATGAATCGCCTGCTGAAACCCTAGGGTTTTGCAAACTCCAATGCTCAGAGCAAAATAAGACAAATTAGAATAACATAACATAATGATTCGATTTGTCCTTTCTGAGAATATATACTTCCTTGTGAAAATTCGACCCAAGCTCACTTTTAATAATCATTTAAATTAAATGATCAAGTTCGCCCCTTTTTGACTTAGGAGAGAAATAATAATTAAATGACGTCTTATTAATGAATAATATTTATTCATTATATCAAATATATCCATTTTATTATAAAGTATTAAAAACACTTTATAATATACCATTTAATTATTAATATTTAAATATTTTAATAAAGTGACTTTAATATAAAGTCAAAATATTAAATATTCAATAATCATTAAATACTCCTTATTCCTCCATCTGTCCATCAAACCGAAGAACTGGATCGACGCTGAGCTGAATAGTTGAACCAGGTGCCCTGCCCAAAATAGCAGCTTCCGCCTGACCTAACTTTCTAAAAATAGAAAGTTTTTGAAAATCCACTCTGGAAGATTCTGCGAAGGCCCAACCTGAAACAACTGCAAAACTGAAGCTACAAAACACTGAGTAACTGCCTCAGATGATCCTCTGCACACATCTGTCAGCCTACGAGGATCGAAATAATAGGCTAACCACGTCACCAGCTGCGCTGACTAGGATGGGGACATCACATAGGTATTGGCTAGAACCATTTCTATGCCCTAGGCGCCCATTTGTGCAAATTTTGGTGATTTATAATGAAGAATCTGATTTTATCTTGTTGGTAAAACATTTCTAGAGGCTGTACCATTCTATTCCGCCTGGCAAGTGTTTAGAAAAAAAAATACTTCAATTTGTCAGCTGTTTCTTTGTCTAGTCTTCATTGTCATCATCCTAGCATTCGTTTGCATCAAGTCTCATGTCATTCTGACAAGTATTGAGTGAGTTGTGAGCATTTTAGTGGATTTTAGGGTTGCTGGTTTTGCATTTAAAAGTGCAGATCTGATTTGATCAGAATCTTAAATCTGGTTTTTGAGAGAAGAAATCAGTTTGGTATTTCCATTAAGCAAGGAGAATTCTATATCTAAATGCTCGTTGAATTGTTCTAACTCTATGCTCTTGGCAGGCGAATTCTCTATCATATTGTAAGCTGACAGTAGTACTGGCAGCAATTCTTAATCTTGCTTAATTATCTGATTTGTAATGCTCATCTTTACATTTTGTAATTGCCTTGTAATATCTTACATCTCCGCCCTATGGTAGCTCCTTTCCCATTCCGGGTTAGAAAGCACATTCTGGGTGTCGAGTTACTTTCCGCATTCTAGCTTATTTCCCTTAACCGCATTGTAATTCTTAGCATCTCCGTCATATGGTAGCTCCCATTCCATCTCGGTTTGGAAAGCACATTCTTGACGTCGAGTTATTTCAGCTTATTAGTGGTAGGGATCCTCTGACCATATGATCGTCCTTCGCGGGCACATTCTTGGTTAGAGTTTTTGCATAAGCATTTCAATTCAGATCCTCTGACCAATGCTCACACCTTGCCCACATCGGGATCCTGGTGTACATTCTGGTTAGAGTTGTTTCAGCATTGTTTTGGTTTAGAGCTAACCTTAACGGGTGCATATTGTTTGTAACTTGCAATTGAAAAAGTTGAAAAAATTTGGCTCGGAATATTTCAATGAACAATGTAACTGCAGACTAATCTAACCATGAAGCCTACAAAGACGATGTAGCACACTTGTGTTCCTCTGTTTTCTGTGTTTACACTAGGTATAAGTTTCATAGCTCTAAGCTTCTCGGTTTTATGTCAGCCACACAAAAACTCAATCCAATTATTATTATAATTGAGGAAGTACTCGTTGGTATTACTCAAAGCAGATCATCCATTCATTTCAAAAGAAGGATAATCCTAGTTCTATTTTGATAAAGTTCTAGGGATACTCTGCTTCAGTAAGGAAATCTGCAGCAAATTGCTAAAGTACAACCAACCATATTTAATAACATATCAATTATGTACCATTAACAGACCTTTTCTCATCAAATTAGGCAGGAGAGAGATGAGAGGGAAATGGCTTTCTGGAAGGTTTTGAAAAAATCTGAAATTAAAGGATGTGGCTCTGGGCAGGAATCACTATGGAGGAAGCTGCGTGTCAGGCCATTAGCTTCTCAGTGGCAAAGGAAATTTGCATCTGCAGGAAAATCTAGGCTGGGACACGTGATTTCATATTTTGAAGGCATTGTATCTTATCAAAAAGGATAATTCTTGGCTAAAGGTAAAGCAAATGCCTAAGAGCAGTCTAATAGAGAGACTTTTTGTCTTCAGTTTTTAGAGGAAAGGGAAGGCTTTACTCCAAAAATGGCCAGTGTGGATGGAAGATCACCTGAAATGATTTTGGACCAGAAGAAGTGAAAAAAATGCAGAGGTTTTATTGTCAAGGGAAGTAAATGGGTTTTGTAAAGACAAATGGGTAACAAAAAAGGAGATTTTGGTGTGGGTGCGGCTGGAATGGAAGGTAGAGGCAATATATTTCACCTTGCCAAAGGTCATTTTACAATTCTTCTCCCCTTAGTTGAACATAAAGGCATGATCTTAGTGAAGCCTCTATGGTCTTACAAGAGCTGGGATATCCCAATTAATCCATGGAAGGCAAAATTCTCTAGTGCCCTGTTTTCTCATTTTTTTTTTAAATATTTAGATATGTTTTTATGGACTCCCATTGGAGTAATAGAGTGAAAAATGGTTAAGGAATTGTTTGCATCCTTAGACTTGGTAGACCAAAAATTTTCTAACTCAGCAAACTTGACAACTTAAAAAAATACTTAGAGCCATAGATTGCAGACTCAAGGAGTTGCCAAGAACTCTCGAGCTTTTCAATGTGGCAAGTACTCTCAATGTTTACTTGCCAAGTTTTTTTTCCAGTTCGTGAAAGAAAACTCACCAATTTTTTCAAGGAGTACACACAAAAAACTCACTACAAACGATGGATGCATGTCAGACATAGAAAAAACACAGGTTTGACACTGAAAACATTTTTTTTCGTCTTTAAAACCCCTATTCACCCTTTTTCAACGCACACAGCAGCAAGCAAACATTCTACAGCAAATTAGGAAGTCTTTTTACGGGATTTGAAGAAGAAATTTCTGGAATTTTGGATTTGCATCAAGTTAGTTCAATTTTCTTTTTTCCTTTTTTTCAAGCATTTAAATTTATACATCATTTCTAATTTTTTTAGCATGTCAAATTTACATATTTCATTGGATTGAATTGATTCAATTTATCTAAATTTATGGATTTGATTAAAATTTAAATGATTTACACTAATTTGAATCAATTTTTTCCATCTTTTTTAAATATAGGGTTTATATTTTAGGGTTAAAAGATGATGTTTTTGTCAAATCTGATAATTCAATTACCATAGGGGAGAGAACCCAGTAGTTGAGCATGTTTCAATAGTTGTGATAGTAGTTGTTTATATAATGCCCAATAATTGTGACTTGACTATCCATAATTAAACAAAATGTATTCCTTTGATCTAAAAAGCAACCAATCATGTGATGCCACATCAGCACTCAACTACCCATGATGTGAATGCACAAGTATTGGTCTCACTTTTTTTTGGGCCTCTTTGGACACCTTGACAAAAACCATGCTGATGTGGCATCATATTTGATGATGTGGCCCTGAAACAAAAGTTATAAGCAGGGGACTTCCCAAGTAAGCTGCTGTAAAAAATTGGGAGTGATTTGACATTTCCACGCAGGATAATTAAATGCGTGAAGTTAAGGTGCACAACTACTAGGTCCTCTCCCCTATTACCATATTAAAATTAAAATCTAGCCCTCCAAATATTGTCTCAACCTTGTAGTACTTCTGGTTGTGAGCACAACTAGAGTTTGTTTGATGCTATTCACACAATGAAACGTAATAAGTTGACTCAACAACATCTCAATGATCTAGTTTTTATGCAATACAACCTTCAGCTTTGCACAAGAAAGGTGGAGAACAAATCAAAGCAGCCTATTAATTTGGATGAGATTGATCCCTGCAATGACTGGACCATGCAGTATGATGAGCCTTCCTTGTTTACAAAGGATGAGATTGCTTCTTTCAAGAGGCGAGCTATGGAGGATGTGGTTGTAGTAGAAGCAAGGAAGATTGGATTGTCATTGGACGACATTGTTATGGCAAAGGAGTAATTACCATCTACCAATAGGGTGGAGCCACAAGCACAGCCTTCTAGGCCAAGAAGGCAACCACAACTGAGTGTAAAGACCATGTCCTCTACTTCACTAGAACAAAAAAGAGGAATTATGAAAAATTATAAATTTTAACTTGCTTAGATATGCAATTTATGATGATGATTTTCAAAGACAATCATCATAAAGTCATAATAGTTATTGGTTAGCAACAAGCTATTGTATCTGGCTTCACATGACATGTATATTCAAGAACCAAATCTAATAGAAAATACCAAGTTTTTGCCAAGTTGGAGATTTTGGGCTTGCTGAGTACTCTCCAAGTCTGAGTCTGCAAACTATGCTTAGAGCACAAAAAGGGATTTTTTTAGTCTACAATCATGTTTTAGGGCACATTTTTCAATTTATAGTCACATTTCTTAGTCTACAATCATGTTTTAGAGTCTGTTTCAGTACACAAGTATTTTAGGGCACATTTTTCCATTTACAATCACATTTTAGGGCATAAGACTCACTGAAAACTATACCCTAGCCAAATCACAAGTTAACCTGCAACTTACTCGTTTTGGAAAAAAACTACCAAGTACTAGGCAACTTGTTGAGCACTTGGCGAGTTCGCAAGCTATGGCTTAAGGGATATAGCTAGAGGGCTGTTGATCAAAAAAGCGAGCCATCTACTCCAAACAAGGTCCAGAACTCAATGCAAACCTTTAATCTTGCCATATTGGCCTGATCTGACAACTCCCACTACTTCAAAAGGTTCTAAAAGATTGTCAAAACCAAAAGTTCAGAAACCATTAGATACAACTGCAATATGTAATCTTCACCATTCATTCAAGTAAAGAATGCTCATTCAAAGAACAAGCAAAACAGCCTATCATATTTGAAAGCCACATTTGTGAAAAGTAACCTAGCACTAGTAATGGAGCTTGCTTGTACACCTTGCTAAATTCTAAGGAGGCTCTAGCATAGGTAGAAAGAAGGAAAAAAGACTTTACCTTATTCCTTTTTTAGACTATATTCCTTCTTCTTTTGCCTATGTTGGAGCCTCCTTAGAATTCAAATCTTTGATAATTCTCATGATCAGCAATCCTCCTAATTCTCTATGTAAAGCAAGACATGCCGACACCTAAAGACTTGGCTTTTAAACAAGAAAGATAATAGTTGATTTTGGTAATATGACAAGAAAGACTTGATCTTTGGCTAAAAACATTATTGAGAGCAAAGTTTTTTAGGGGTGCCAAAACTAGCACCAACAAAAACTAAATACAAAATAGTACTTATTTATCTTGTTTACAAAGCAATTACATGAAAATCAATAGAAAGTAACTGCTCCTTCTAATCTAGTGTCATGCCCCCGAAATTGCAACAATAAAATATAAAGCGTTGAAATGCAAATAAATAAATAAAATAAAATAACAATATAAATATTAAAAATATAAATATAAATATTAACAATTTAATATTATCATACTTATAACTATTATAATATAAATTATATAATACTATAAATATATATAGAAAACTAATATAAATATTGATATAAAATATATAAGTAGCAGCAATTATATTAGAGGTAATTATTATGTCAAACGAGCATCAATTAAGTTGAAGGAAACAGCAACTAAGAAATGTTTTAAGAGCAGAAAGTAATACCCTTCTAAAGCAGCGATTCTAAGACCACTAATAATGCAGCGATCATTATCATTGAAAGCAGCAGCAAATCAGTAAAAGGTGGCAGCGATTAGTGTTTAAAAGGAAAAGCAGCGATCTTTATTCAAAAGGGCAAATTGCGCTTGGCATAAGACATAACAAATAAAAGGTTGTTGATAAGTAAATTAAGAATATGAATGGTTATGTCTTTTCCCCACTGTGGGGATATAAAAGAACATATACCAAGAGAAGGCATAAGGAATCATATTCAAAAATATATCTGCATATACGAAAAAAGGAATTGGAAATCAGAATAATGCAGCAGATTGGAAAATAGGAATAAATATATTGGATTGAATATTATTGGCAAGAATGGGGAAGTGAGCCTAGCTCAATTGACTGAAACATCCTATTGCAGGCAAGAGGTCACAAGGTCTAGTCTCCCTACCGTCCCCGTGGTACCGGAGAGCGTGTCGCGCCAACATCATCGGTCACGTGAAAAAGTCTCCCTACCGTCCCCGTGGTACCGGAGAGCGTGTCGCGCCAACATCATCGGTCACGTGAAAAAAGTTTACCAGGCGCACTGCAGTTTATAGGGGGACGAATACCCGACCGATTCCTACAGTTTAAATATATATATATATATATATATATATATATATATATATATATATATATATGCATATGTATGTATATATATATGTATATATGCATATATATGTATATGTATATTATGTATATATATGTATATATGCATATGTATATGTATATGTATATATATATATATATATATATATATATATATATATATATATATATATATTATGTACGATTATGCAATAATGATGCTTGCAGCAATTATTGAGCCTTATAAGTAATTAGGATTCTTTAATATAAATATGAAAAATTGATTCTTATTCGTTTGATTCTGATTAAGCAATATCTTCTTAATATTAAAATAGATCAAACATCAATGCAATAGGAGCAGATCAGAATTAATTATCTGCACTCAACAGACAAGGGCAGAATCAGCAGTTAATATATTTGCATCTTAGTACATAGCAGTCTTATGATTATTGTGGTATACACTATTATGAATATTGTGAATGATGATATGTTTATTAATCTCTATGAATCTGGATATATTTAGTGTTTGTAATTCTCACCAAGCAACCATGAGGAGAAGTGGGGGAAGTACCAGTAGCGTGAGCAGGTACTAGATTTCTTTCTAAGTATGCCACTCCATGTTGGATGGCCAGGGGTCTGCCACTTGGGGCCAAGGGGGTGAGTCCACCTTGCACTTAGAAAGAGGAATCTGTGGGCCTCCAATTGCAGATTTTTCCTTGATCTCTACATGGATTGGTTGTTGGGAAGGGTTCAAGGAGTCTCAACGCTCCATCATAAGAAGGATGGATAAGGCAGCATGGATAGGGAAAGCAAGTACAAGTTTATCCACTAATTATGCCACCCCATATTGGATGGCCAAGGGTCTGCCACTTGGGGCCAAGATGGATGGTATATCCGCTCTTGGACTTAGCATGGATAGCTTCAGGCGGACTTATCATGTTTCTCATCCAAGTCCTATTATGATTAAACTTCCACTATGTATTATGGATATTGTGTAGTTTATATATAGTTTTGAAATAGTTATGTATTTTTACATGGTTTACATAGATAAGACATTCATTATGTATGTTTTGATCATATGAATTATATTTCCAATATTGTCTAACATGATTGCAAGACCTAAGCCAAGTTTTATATTGCTTCAAGCATCTAATTGGTTAGTTATAACCCTAACTACATTAAATTTTTGGTTCTAAGGCAAGATTCGGGGCAATCCCAAAAAGGGGACATTACATCTAGCTACTGACCATATGCATGACATGCAAGTTCTATTACAAAATCTTATCCACTAAAACTAAAAAATAAACAATGCGCTGCCAATTGAACTGATGATAACAATTTGTTTCAAAGTCTCACTTAGAATTCACATATCTTGCATGACAAGAGATCTAAATATATAATCTAACAATAGCTAACTTTGAGCTAAAAATACCAAATGCTAAAACCAGAGGAAAGCTAAAAATAATTAAACTCAGAATATGCCCTTTCCTCTTCAAAGGATGACACAAGCCACTCTTAATAGGCAGCTTTGAATGATTTTTATCATTCATAACAAATCTTTTTAAGACACTCTAAAACACTAAAAATTCACTTTGATGCTTTTTGAATGCTCTCACTCTAAAACACTAAAAAAATCACTTTGATGCTTTTTGAATGCCTCTCCCTCTCCCTCTACCTCTCCCTCTCCCTCTCCCCCTCTCCACGCCCCCCCTACCCCCACCTCTCTCTCTCCCCTACCTATCCACTTTAACCCATTTTTCTCCAAATTTGTTGATGACTAGTAGTAAAAGGGAAGAATGGACCATTGCCATGACTACAACTATGATTGATTTTCCTTCAAAAATGGCACTTTTCCCTGCTATGACTTGTTATTTACAACGCACAAGCTTCTTCTAAAAATATTGTTGTCCTTGATTTTTCCACAAAGGCCAAGGTTACAATAGGTATTGTTTTATTAATAGAAGACCTAGTCTTATTTTGAAAGGAGCTGAATATTTTTAAGTGATAATTCCTTTGCAAATATAAGATTTTTTGTAGAAACCCCTGTTCTCCCTGATTCTGAAAACTGCTTGTTTTGATTGTTTTTGAACGTGTTTAATGCATAAACCATTGAAGTGCAATTTTTTGAAAGAAATTGCTGAATAAATTTAAATAAAATAATACAACTCTGGAAATGATATAATCTACTGAAACTCCTGATGCCAAACTATTTATTAATCTTCTGAAATGATTACAAAGAAGATCCGATAACATGCAACTAAAAAGGCAATGATATTTTGATGAAAACCTGATTATTGCAGCAAGCTGAAAGAAACTCTGTGAACGTTCTGTGATAACTTCTGAATGAAGATATCTCTCTGAATGCAATAGATCAGCTGATATTTCACAGCCTCTGAACTACAACACTGAAGATGGCTCGTTCTCCAATGCCTGTAGACAACTGAAACCCTTGGCTTCGTTCTCCAGAAGAAGACTTGATCAAAAATCATTTCATAACATAATGAGCTCAAATCCCAATGAAACCCTTATATCTCCTCAAGAGTTCGAATTTTCTCAATTAGGTTTCATTTAAATAAATTCGAACTTTTCTTTTTAATTTTTCAATAGTTTTTGAAAGCACTTTTAATTATAAAATATAATTAAAAGTGGCCCCTTCAACAACAATCACTTAAGTTATAATATTTAAAATATTATAACTTTATAACATAAGCTCCAAATAATTAATATTTAATTAAATCAATTAAATATTAATATCTCCCTCAAAATATGCCCGATGCACGAACCGTCTGAAGCTAACGAAGAAGGAAGTGATTCTGCACGTGACCAGACCATACTGCTAAAAATAGCAGGGGTGCTCCGCTGAATGCCAAATACTGCTAAAAATAGCAAGTCAGGCAAAAGACATCCGAATGAGCCCGAACGAAAGCCAAGCTGGTAAATTCTGACAATCACGAAGCCAAGCCAAGCTCCATCAAGAGACCCTCTAACCATCCATATTAGCCTACGGGGCTAAGAATAGGCTAAATCCACTGAACTCTAATGCTGCATAAGGGGACATTACAGGTCCGCCCTCCACGAAATTGCTTGTCCTCAAGCAATCTCTCACTGAAAGAAACCCAACTCCTCGAAAGGCCCGAAAGAAGAAATGTGAAATGTCCCACACATCTCTAACTGTCTCCTGTAGCATCAACAAAAACACAACTGCGCAAGCTATCCCTGGATCCCAAACCCATAGTGAAAGTCTGTCGTGTCTGTCATCCTCAGGCTGCCACTGCGCTCTACTGCCTCCAACCTCACCATGTTGTGAGTGGTGAAGTAACCCAATGGGACCCATCCAATACTCAGTGCCAAAACTGTCACCACCTGGATCCCAATACAATGAATTTACATCCATCATCATGCAAGAAAAGAACTTCTAAGCATCGCCTTGAATCTCTCCTCTCTTGCTAAACCCTCATGAATGTGATAACTGACCAAGCCATCATGCCAACTGACACCGTAGTCATCCTGTAACCATGTACCCATAAGAAAACCTTGTGACATAGAAGTAGCAAACCCAGTTGGATACATATTGGCATGATGTAAAACTGATAGCCCTGCAAGTGGTCCCCCACAGCTGAGTGGAGCTTGCAGCTGCTAATCCCATCTTCTGAAGATGGTGAATACCCATCCCACAACGGATGGTATAACTCAAGAGCCAAACCACACTGATGCATCATCAAATCCTCCGTGTGTGGACTAAAGGAGAAGTGATGAACACTCCTCATTATGCAATCAAGATAAAATGCTCCCACCTCTGCCAATGGCTGACCATCATAGTCCTGGGGAAACAAATCAGCATAAGTACAAACCTCCATACTGGATGATGCCCCACAAATCTCCTGTGACGACGATGAAGTAATGACGTGATCTGTCACACAACTCTCGAAAAAAACAACTATCTCATCACAAGAGCTCTCAACCAAAACACTCATCCCATTTGAATTATCTACACCAATGTCTGTAATAGATGTAACCACATCCTCACTACAACTCGTGGATATAAGATCCTCATCAACTGCCTCTGTATATAACTGTACTGTATCTGCAGCTGGTGGAAACTGTGCCAAACTCTTCAAGGGCCAACTGAGCACTCTCCAACGAGTCCATAGTCACCTCAAGCTCATGAGTGAGCTCATCGACCTGCTCCTCCTTCCTCTGCAATGCATCATAACAAATGCAATCCCACTCGAGAAGAAAATCCCTGTTTGCAAGTAGTTTTAAGTAATTTTGTTTCATCATTCCAATTGCTTCTCGAAGTGCATGTATCTCTGCAAGGGAAAAACCACTATCACCGTGCTCATCTGTCAAAGGAGTACTCCAACCATACGTAGCTAACATCTGACGAGCAACATAAAAATGCTCAATGGTTGTGGCAATCATATTGTCATTCACCTTTAGTTGCCCAACCAAATGATGAGGACTCTGTAGCTTATGACCCCCATACAAGTTGTCCAGTTCACAATCTGCACTATGATATGAAGCTGATTCGTCATCACTCACTACATGATAAGCAGCATCATGTGTGCTTTCATCCATGCACACCTCAACATCTAAGATACTGATGCTATGTACCTCAAAGGATGGCTCAACTGATAAGGTAGAAACTGCTGATATGACAGTATCTTCACACACTTCCACTCCCAAGGTAACTGCATGCCCATCCAAAGCACGATCCTGGGATTCCATATCAACATATGAATCTTCTAGCTTGTTTTCAAAGGTCTGATCTGGAAAATCAGACTTACCATGACATGAATCCTCAACACATAATGCATCACTAGTACCCAATTCCTGAGTACTTTCATGTGACAACTCAATAGTAGTGTCTTGCACCTATGAAATCACGGCTGTCTCATGTTGTTGGAAAGTTTTATCACTGCTGTCATAAAAATCAGAACTGTTAGCAAGGTTGATAACATCCTCTGGAGTGTTGTTACTATCATTTTGTGGCTCCACCATACTATTTCCTTGATGTAAAATGTCCTTATCAACCACCATTTCATTTTCAACCCCATGTCCATCTGTAGGTTGAAGATCATGATCTGCTAACTTATCACATTTTGAACCAAACTCATCATAGAGACTTCTGGATACTTCACCAAGTTTCTCATTTTTGCTTTGTGATGAGGTTCGTCTTGAAAGGGAATCCTCATACCGCTGCAAACTATGAGTTAACCTTCGTTGTGAAAACTTAAGTTTCCACTGGATATCATTCAACATGCTCTCAACACTTGGCTGCTCGCATGTCTTTGGTTTTCTTCTTTGCTTGTTATAATCTGTTCGATGCTCCATGTATTGTTCGAAGTCTAGACGCTCTTTGATCTTATCCGGGAATGCTCTATACTCCTCATAAGAAACTATTACCTCATCAGCAAATTTTAAAGCCATCATTATGAATTTCCTGATTTTGAAACTCCGGAATTTCGTCAAACAGTGGCTTGTGTTTTCCTTAAACCGTTGTTTGCTGTTTTTTTGAATTTCTCAACGCGGTAGAATGACTGCTAACTACAACTGGTCGATGATTGGTGCTGGAGCGACACCTCCCAGCAAGGTGACAAATTCCTTCAAGTGTTGAGTATTCTCGGCAATTATAGTGATTAAAATCAAACTCTTGCCAAACTCTCACATCAGTTCACTCTCAAAGAGGGACAATGAAACAGCAATGATGGCATCTGATTATGAGACTAGTGTTAATAACTTAATACAATGCTGTAAATTAATTCTGAAATGCAGAGACTCTAACAAATTACTGAAACCTGGAGGTGACTTTTTTTATTCAGTGATGCCGACCCTGCTGGGTCAATCACCTTCCTTTAGAAATGCCTATTTCTGCCTTCACCAAGCTGCACTGAGATTTCCTAATGATAGGATGAGTACCCCAAGGTTGCTTTTGAATGGTCTCTCAGAATTTCCCTCGAGCTTGCTAGAGGATCTGCGACTTCTCCTACAACAGATGGATATTTCAATAGAGCCTCCAAATATGATATCGAACTGGAAAGTGCCTTCATATAATTATATGTCAAGACTTGTCTTTATCCGCTAAGAGACACCTCCCGTCAATGAGAAGAATGACGTTCTCCTCTTCAGCTGCCGATACCTTGGCTTTCCTTATTTAAGCGCCAGCCAGATAAAAAAAATGTCTTTTTGACTAGTCTGGATAACTTCAATGCCTTGATGTAAAGCTGTGCCCAGATATGTATTTGTAATATGCGTCTCCTTCCAGCGATGAAGATTGCCTTTTTCCACTATTTTGTCTCATCTCCTTCAAACTGACGACCCAAGTATACAAGGCCACGATTTATTCAAAAGTCTTATAGAGTGCGAATATTTTCCCTTTGGTGAAATTCGATTTATCCAAAAAAATGAAAAATACGCTGCCAAGCAGCTCCCGTGCCTAGACGTCTTCTACCGTATTTGTTTTTCTAGTCCTTGTCCTGACACCTTAAGAACTCCACGATTTGGCTTTGCTCTGGGCGGATTGATTTTGACATCTTTCTTAGCAAAATAATCGAACTCAATAAAAGTCGATTCTATATTTCATCTTTGTCTCTTCCAGAATTATAAAGCAAGCGGCTCCCGATCTATAATAGTCTGATTCCGTCCCTTATTCTTTGTCTTCTTCAGAGAAACGCGTCACTATGATTGAGGCCCGATAATTATTCTTCAATAATCGACGCCAAAGATAAAAGACGATTTTGTCGTATTCTGCCTTGTCTCTTTCTACAGACGTGTCTCTAAAATACTGCGAAGAGAATATATGACGACTTCTCTATATGCTGATGGCTAACGGTGAATGTTTGTCTTGTGCGACTCAAGCAGCTCCCGTAAAATTCTTGCGTCCTCTGTTTTGTCTCTTTCCTCTGGCGTCAGTCTTTGTCTCTTCAAAACATAAGATATTCAATTAATAGGAGCGCCAGAATTTTCCTAAAGGAATTGCTATATATTATGTCTTCTTTAATGAAAGCATCCTCCAGCTAATATCGTCTTATTCCATGTCGGCTATTCTTGTCTTATCTGAAGTGAAAAAGCACGCCTTCACAGACGAAAATCCGCTTCCCTTCCAATTAATTTTGTCTCTTTCACTAACTCGTCTTTTCCTGAAAATCTGAAACTTGGCATATAATATTTGTCCTATCCAGATTTGTCCTTATCCTACAGAAAAGACAAACGCATTTGCTCTACATAATTTGTAGTTGCGCCTAATATGTAATTTAAGAACCACGAATTCTGTAGATTCCCCTTTGAATTGAATTTTCTTCAAAATACAAATACTCCTTCAATATAATCGATGTTTCCCTTTGCTTCACCAATTTGGTCAATGACCATTAAAATGGTGCAAATCGAACCAGCAGAACAACAATGACTTCTGGTATATTTAATTCAAACCCTAAGTTCTGTAAATTTCTTTTTACTCTGAAAATTTATTTCCCACACAGGATGGCAGGAAACCGCTCTGATACCACTGTAGAAACCCCTGTTCTCCCTGATTCTGAAAACTGCTTGTTTTGATTGTTTTTGAACGTGTTTAATGCATAAACCATTGAAGTGCGATTTTTTGAAAGAAATTGCTGAATAAATTTAAATAAAATAATACAACTCTGGAAATGATATAATCTACTGAAACTCCTGATGCCAGACTATTTATTAATCTTCTGAAATGATTACAAAGAAGATCCGATAACATGCAACTAAAAAGGCAATGATATTTTGATGAAAACCTGATTATTGCAGCAAGCTGAAAGAAACTCTGTGAACGTTCTGTGATAACTTCTGAATGAAGATATCTCTCTGAATACCAATAGATCAGCTGATATTTCACAGCCTCTGAACTACAACACTGAAGATGGCTCGTTCTCCAATGCCTGTAGACAACTGAAACCCTTGGCTTCGTTCTCCAAAAGAAGACTTGATCAAAAATCGATTTCATAACATAATGAGCTCAAATCCCAATGAAACCCTTATATCTCCTCAAGAGTTCGAATTTTCTCAATTAGGTTTCATTTAAATAAATTCGAACATTTCTTTTTAATTTTTCAATAGTTTTCGAAAGCACTTTTAATTATAAAATATAATTAAAAGTGGCCCCTTCAACAACAATCACTTAAGTTATAATATTTAAAATATTATAACTTTATAACATAAGCTCCAAATAATTAATATTTAATTAAATCAATTAAATATTAGTATCTCCCTCAAAATATGCCCAATGCACGAACCGTCTGAAGCTGACGAAGAAGGAAGTGATTATGCACGTGACCAGACCGTACTGTTAAAAATAGCAGGGGTGCTCCGCTGAATGCCAAATACTGCTAAAAATAGCAAGTCAGGCAAAAGACATCCGAATGAGCTCGAACGAAAGCCAACTGGTAAATTCTGACAATCCGAAGCCAAGCCAAGCTCCATCAAGTGACCCTCTAACCATGCATATTAGCCTACGGGGGCTAAGAATAGGCTAAATCCACTGAACTCTAATGCTCGCAAAATTGGGGACATTACATTTTTCTTTTGTTAGAGCTTGGCAAGTAGCATTTTTCACCCAAGCACCTATTAATAGACCTTTGAACCTTTGTCTTGAAAGTGGATTTCCCTTCATATGCTTGTGCACCTTTGAATAGGGCATGTACATTCAACTTTCTTTATTGTGATGTGTGACCCTACTAATTGGGCGCACACTTATAGCTTCAAAACTAATGTTTTGAAAACAAAGTTCCTTTGATCAGGCGCACAGCTTCATGCCTATAAACATAGCTTTAAAACTTTGAAACCTAAATCAATTTTTTTGTATTCTGAGCATGCCCTTGCAAGGAAAATGCACACCTTAACATAGTATAATACAACTTTCTATGCTTCATGTGAATGTCTTTGTATGGTCGCATTTTTTTGTAAAGACAGTTCATTTTATTTTTGGATCTTGCCAACACTTGCCTAAGTATGGCCGTGATTTTGTAAACAAATTTCGTTTTATTTCTGCCCTTGTAAATACCAACGCACATCCCTACTGAACTTTTATTTTTGGTTTACTTAGTCAGCCCTAAAAATAGTGTACAATTATGTACTTCGGGCATGGTTTTCACTTTAACAGAATCGTTATTCTGTCTCAGCAAGGTGCATGATTTTAACATTTTTAGGTAGCCCTTTCATGGCACAACTATACTTATTTGCTTTAAAAAAATTGACCATTCTGATGTCCTTAAGACATTCCTATTGCTTTGTATAGGAGTTTTAACATCTTTCCAAATTGTCTTCCTTCATATGACATGACTAAAAATAATGTTGCATTTTTGAAAAATCTATCTATTCTTGGTCTTGTTTCATGACGCTTGCAATCTTTAGAATGGATTTGAGAAAGATATCCCCATATGCCCATTTTCTATTTACAGTCTGACTGATTGTATCATCAATTGGTGCAACTCAGGACATGTTTTGCTAATTATGTAATCGAAATCCTCTTCTTCTGCTTGTATCAATAAACCCTGATATGTTGACTTGTCTTTTCAAACCTTCTGTCCATTTTCTGATGAGCTGTCTACACATTTCTTCATTGTTTGAAACCTTACTCTTCACTCTAACAGATGCATTTGAGGATTTTATTCGTTGTTCCTAGTCCTACAAGACCATGGAAGAAAGAAGACGAAAACAACATAGACAAGAGGGACAAAGTCTGAAACCTGACACTTGGCTTGGCCAAAATGAATATCCAACATAGAATTGGATATGACACGAAAATGTTGTATCGGTACAACATCTTTGAAATTGTACTGTTGCTTTTAGTTTCAAGGCTTGGGCCCTTTTACAGATCCCCAATACATTAATCTGAAAAACATATCAATTTTGTAAAGAACATCAAATGCATGACATTTTACTGTGAAAAAAGGAAGAGGAGTTGCACAAATACGTATAAAAGTGCCAAATCTCCATATCTGTTATTTAGCAACCACTAAGAACCAAGAGAGAGATGATGAGTTTTAGCACAAGAAAATTGCTTGGAACTCCTTCAGTATCCATTCTTAATTAGAAGAAATGTCATGAACACATATGAACTTGGTACGGTATCCACACCATAAGTCATATAACCTTTTCGTGACAAATGTGTGAAAAATACGCATTAATATACCAGAATCTACTGGAAACTCATGCTGAACACAATAATCTATTTGTAAATGTAATCAAATCTTCTATCAAATTGAGAGACTAAGGGTTCTAAGGAGATTCTAATTGTAAGAATTCTACAAAAAATTCTAAGTCAGATTTTCGATTTTCAGATTTTATTTATACTGAATGTGCTGATTGCAAAACATTAATAATTTTGATGTTTTGCATATCAAGAGAGGAATCACCTTTTGTATGTAAGGAGACCCGCCTCCAAGGGATGCGTCTCTTGAGAGGACGTGTCTCCACACGTGGAGACACGTCCGCTCAAGGGACGTGTCCCTTTGGGCGCGCAGGTTTCACTTACAACCGATAATCATTCGGTTTAAACAAACTTAGTATATACATACACCCTCACACATGGCGGATATATATATGAATTCCGAATTTTATCCAATGCGAATTTTGAACATCATTTATTTAAATTCGATTTTACTTATTTCTAGAAATATTAAATATGAAGAGCAATTGATCTTATATAAACGATGATGATGCTTATAGCAATCATCGTTTATATCTGACCTAAGCTACCATTCATCAACACTCCCTCTTAGCTAGGGAAGATATTTCAAATCAAATAAGTGGAGATATCACCTTTACACGTGATATCAAAGATATGATATGTTTTCTCAAAGTTGTCAAGTCACATGACATTCTTCATAACACATCTTCATTATGGTATGTGCACTGACATCAAGTCACATGATGTCTACCATAATTCATGGCATATCCACGGATATAAATATCCACTCATGATTATCTCTTATGATCACAATGATCTTCGTGATGATATCAAGTCCCATGATATCCATCAAAGTGTCCAAGAGGATGTCATCTTACAACCACGATGCTATCAAGTCACATGATATCTATCATGATAGTTTATCATTGTAGAGTCGTCACTTTGGCAACAATGCGCGTTCACAATGTGAAAGATCGCCACCTTCAATAATAATGTACAATGTGGGGAGAGGGCCCATAAAGTCATGGAGTCACACACATGACAAAAAGAGCTTCTTACAATAAAACATCTTTATATATTAGTACAATTTAATAAACAATTTGAATTTCAACATAAATAACAAATTACATTTCAACCATACCAAGTTTCTTCCTCAAGTGCTCTACCTTGATTCGGGAGAGAGGCTTGGTGAGAATGTCTGCAGTTTGATCATTTGTACTAATATACTCCAACTGAATTACTTTCCCTTCCACCATATCTCTTACATAATGATAGGGGATCTCAATGTGCTTAGATCTATCATGAAAGATAGGATTTACAGAGAGTTTGATGCAACTCTGATTATCACAATGAATAATTGTAGGATTCAAGGGCTCACCAAAGAGTCCCACAAGCAATTTATGAAGCCAAATTGCTTCTCTTGCTCCCATTGAGGCTGCAATGTATTCAACTTCCGTTGAGCTCTGTGCAACTGAAGATTGTTTTCTTGCAAATCCGTGAGATCATAGCTACCCTAAACTGAAGCAAATATCCTCGATGTGCTTTTCTCGACCGGGCCATATTTCCAACCTAATCAATCGTAGTACCCATGTAGATCTAGTTGATCATTCTTGTAAAGAAGACCATATCTAATAGTGCCTTGAAGATATCTCAAAATATGTTTCACAACCATTAAGTGAATTTCCTTTGGCTCACACATGAACTGGCTGAGAACATTCACTGCATAGCAAATATCAGGTCTGGTGTTAACCAGATACATCAAGGATCCAATCATCTGTCTGTAAAGGGTTGGATCTGCACTCTTGGATTCTACTGCTGCTTCTTTCAATTTGTGAAGGTTGGTTTCCATAGGTGTAGACATCAGTCTACAGTCCAACATTCCAAATCTTTTCAAAATGTCAATAGTATACTTCCCTTGGTTTAGTATAATGCCTTCTGATTTCTGCCATACTTCTAAACCTAGGAAGTAGTGTAGGATACCCAAGTCTTTCATGTCAAATTCAGAAATTAGATCCCGCTTTCCTTGAGCAATGAGATGATCCTCTTCTGTTATTAGTAGATCATCAACATATAAAATAATTATTAGCATATCACCTTGATTACCTTGAAGTAGAGATTGAGTCAAGATCATTCTTGGAAAATCCTAATCCCAAGAGATAGCTATCAATTCTTTCATACCAGACCCTGGGAGCCTATTTAAGTCCATAGAGGGCTTTCTTCATTCTGCATACATGTGAGTTAGGTTTATGTATCAAAAAACCTTCAAGCTGTTCCAAATAGACTTCTTCTTCAATGGTTCCATTCAGGAAGGTAGTTTTCACATCCATTTGATGGATCTTCCAACCTTTAGCTGCTACAATGGCTAACACTACTCTCACTGATGTGTAACGGGCAACAGGTGCAAATATTTCTTTGTAATCAATGCCTTCCTTTTGAGAAAAACCTCTTGCCACAAACGCGGCTTTCTTTATGTTTTTCTATAATCGCATCACAGCGATGCTTGATTTTGAAGAGCCATTTGGAAGAGACAACAGATTTCTTTGTCTAGGGGACTATATCCCATACATCAATCTTTAGGAATGGATCGACATTCCTCCATCATTGCATCTTTCCATGCTTTCTGATCAAGGCTTCAGTAGAATAATGCATGTGTTCTGAATTTACGATGTTGTTCATTAGAGCAACATAGCTAGAGAACCGTTTGGGTCTTTTACTTTCCCTAAATATTCCTTTGGGTGTTGCATGATTCTCAGCTTCTTTGATCATCTTTCTAGCCCAAAGTGGCCTCTTTCTACTGTTGTCATCTGTGTTCTCATCTGAAGTGGATAGAAGTTCATTTGGCACTTCCTCAGGATGCTCCCTCTGAATCTCAAGAGCAAGTTCCATTTTAGGTACTCTAGGGGAATAGGTTTCTATCTCACTAGAACTTCTTGCCCTCTTGAATGCAATTTCTTCTTCAAAGATGACATCTCTACTCAATTCAATTTGTTTCTGCCCAGGTATTAATATCTTGTAGGCTTTGGAGGTTTCACTATAACCCAAAAATATTCCCTTCTTTCCAGAAGGTTCTAGTTTGAATCTCTTCTCTTTGGGTACATGAATATAGACAGGACAGCCAAAAATCCTAAAATGACTAATGTTAGGTTTTAAACTAGTAAAGGCTTCTTCAGGAGTTTTGTTATCAAGATGTGAATGAGGACATCTATTCTGAATATAGACGGTAGTCCTAGAGGCTACTACCCAGAAAGAGGTTTCAATGTTTTGGTCCAGCAACATTGCCTTAGCAGCTTCTACGATGGTTCTATTTTTTCTTTTAGCAAGCCCATTTTGTTGAGGGTTGTAGGCAACTTTGAACTCCCTCTTAATTCCAGCACTCATGCAAAATTCTTTAAAAATTTCAGAGGTGTATTCTTTCCCATTGTCTATCCTTAAGGTTTTTATTTTCTTTCTAGAGAAGTTTTTAGAGAGGGCTTTAAACTCTTTGAACCTTTTGAGGATTTCTATTGACTCTTTACACTTAAGGAAATAGATCCAGGTTTTCCTAGAGAAGTCATCTACAAATATGACATAGTATAGAAATCCTGCTTTAGAGGGTACAAACATGGGTCCACATAAGTCTGAGTGAACCAATTCTAACACATTTAGGGTTTTCCTCAAACTATTGGGAAAGGACCCCTTTGTATTCTTTCCTAAGGCACAACCTTTGCAAGTTCCTTCAAAAGGTAGGGCACGAAAATGAAGGTGTCCTAATCTTCTATGCCAAATCTCATTTGAATCAAAGGTGTCAAGGGTAAGGGCTTGTTTGACTTCACTGCATAGTTTGTAAAGCTACCCTTGTCTCACACCTATGATTTGGGCTTTCTTGATTTTTGAGTTCTTAGGAAATGCTAGAACTCTCCCAACCATAAAGGTAACTCTATAACCATCGTCTTCAAGGGCAGAGATGGATATAAGATTCCTCTTTATTCCAGGTATAAATAAGACTCCAGTGAGTTGAAGGGAGAGACTAGATTTCAATGTGATGGAATAGGTTCCAACCCCTTTTACTTGATGTGTAGAGTCATCCCCAATTGTTACATCTTCATCAGACTCTTTAGTCATAGTGTCTAAGTGTTCTCTAAACCCTGTGATGTGCCTCAAAGACCCACTATCAATCACCCAGTTGTTGATATTGTTAGATACTTGACTAGATAAGGCTGAATAGAACACAAAGTTCTTAGATTCATGATCTGAATTTGTCTTTCCTACTTTGGAAAAAGATGCTTGTTGCTTTGATCTGTCAGGGAACTTCATTGCATGGTGGCCATATTGATCACATCTAAAGCATTGCACTAGAGAGATGTCTTTCTTCTTAGAAGATCCCTTTCCATTGGAATTTCTCATTCTTTTAAAAGATCCTTTCTTGTAGGAGTTTTTCTTATTCTTTTTATTAGACGATGTGTTGAGTACATGAATGTCTTCATCTATGTGTTTTTGTTTATTCTCTTTTGTGGAAAGTCTTGTTTCTTCTTGAAGGCAATCAGTTCTTAGCCTGTCAAACTTAGGGAGTTTAGATCTTGCATTTATTCCTTGAACAAATGACTCCCATGAGTTTGGTAGGCCTCCTAGTGCAATTAGAGTTAACTCTTTGCTATCAATTTGATATCCAATTGTGGATAATTGATCCCTTAGTTCAATGATCCTCATGAAGTATGCATTAATGGACTCTCCTTTGTTTATTTGAGCATTGTTGATTTGCCTCTTTAATGCAAGAGTCCTATTGGTGTTTTTGATCTCATAGGTACTCTCAAGAGATTTTTACATATGGTATGCAGTTTCATGTTTTGCTAGGATAGGCACTATATGATCCCTAACTGCATCTACTAGGATTTTCATGGCCTTTTCATTGTTTTCAATCCATTGAGTTTTCTCAGGTTTAGCCTCTGGTTCCTTTTTATTTTCTTTCACAAGTGAGTCTAGTTTATTCTCTCTAAGGATCATCATGATTCAAAATTTCCATGATGTGAAGTTGTCTGCTCCTGCAAGATGATCTTCAAATTTGATCACACTTGACATTATGAAGAATGTGATGTGAATTCAATTTTTTTTAAATACCAATTTTCTAGAGCAATTTGATATCTAGATTTGATTGGATTCACACAACGTGGCTCTGATACCATGTAAATGTAATCAAATCTTCTATAAAATTGAGAAACTAAGAGTTCTAAGGAGATTCTAATTGTAAGAATTCTACAAAAATTCTAAGTCAGATTTTTGATTCTCAGATTTATTTATACTGAATGTGTTGATTGCAAAACATTAATAATTTTGATGTTTTGCATATCAATAGAGGAATCACCTTTTGTATGTAAGGGGACCCACCTCTAAGGGATGCATCTCTTGAGAGGATGTGTCCCTTTGGGTGTGCGGGTTTCACTTACAACCGATAATTATTCGGTTTAAACAAACTTAGTATATACATACACCCTCACACATGGCGGATATATATATGAATTCTGAATTTTATCCAATGCAAATTTTGAACATCATTTATAAAAATTCAATTTTATACATGCTTTATAAAATTTGATTTTTACTTAATTCTAGAAATATTAAACGTGAAGAGCAATTGATCTTATATAAACAATGATGATGCTTATAGCAATCATCGTTTATATCTGACCTAAGCTACCATTCATCAACAATTTGTTTACTTGATCTTTGTCTTGTTGATTTATCCTATTGTGCTTGTTCCAATGTCCTCTTGATGATGTCTAATCAAAATGAATTAGAGAGAAAGGAATGGGGCATTGATTATTATCTTTTATTTGTTGTGCTTGTTGGATGGTCTTGTAATATAACTTGGCGAATACTTGCTTTGGTAGGTATGTATGGAAGGTGTTTTGGGAACCTTGTTGACTATTGCATTGATAGGTTATACCTTTCTGTGTTTTGGTCTGAGATGTTCGAAATATCTAAAATACATCCTAGTAAGGTTTTCGTATGTCAAGTGTGAACAAGAATACTCTTATCTGTTTGTTGAGTCAAAGTCAATCTCACTAGGTACAATGCCATCCCGGTTTTCTATACCTTGATGCATTGTTCCTATGTGTGTTATCAAACATAAGGTAAGTAACCTCTTTTAAAGTCCCAATTCCTGATAAGCAAAACATCATCATCATTCATCATCATATCTAATAAAGTCTCGGTAACTCATAAACTTGTTGTACTTCTACATCTTCTCAGAATCAAGGGTTGATCCCTTTCATTCTTCTTTCTTCTTTCATGTTAATCCATCCTGCATCCACAAATTGTCAGCATGTTGCATATCATTCATATCATTTCAAATGCATTGCATTTCCATCATTGCACCATAAGATAGATTGGTTATTCTAAGCATCTCATAAACCATCTCATTTGCATCATCATCATAACCATCCATATGTCCATCTTGAACCTCTTTGTCTTGAGATCAACCCTCAAATCAAATTTTTTGCTTGTCTCTTGAGAGGACAGTGTACTAGTATACTTTTTTCCACTAGGGCATTAAAAAAATTAGAATTTTTTTGAATTTAGATCCCAGCAAGGTTATTCTTTGAACCAATGCAGCATGTACATTGCTTCAAAGAAGGGAAAAATGTAGACACTCAAAATATCTTGATTGATATCATGAATTCGATTCTGATTTACTAACTTCAATTCTTCCTTGATCATTTCTTTACTAACCAATTAATTCAATAATCTTTATTTAATTAATTCATCAAAATTCCTCCTTTAATTAAATAAATCAACTTTATTTAATCAAATCCTAATGTTCTCCCTTTGATTAAATAAATCAATTTTATTTAATTAAATCCTAATGTTCCTTTTTTTATTAAATAAATCATTTTATGTAATTAAATACTAAAGTCATCTCCTTTAAATTGAATAAATTAACCTTTATTTAATTTAAATCTAATGTTCTTCACTTAATTGAATAAGTCAAACTTTATTTAATTAAGATACTAATGTTCATTATTCCTCTCATTTGATTTAAATGAATCTAAAAATCTAAATCAAATGTCATATCAACTAATTCCATCTAAAGTTAATTAAATCCTAATTAACTCACACTAATCCTCAAATCCTCTAACTTTTGCAACTTGCACATATAAATCAATTTATTTGATTTATTAATTCTTCTATTTCCATTCAAAAATGGCATCTCTTTGGAATATTCCACCAATTTGAAATCTCCCTCCCAAAAGGACTTGTCCTCCAACATGGAATTTATAGCTCTTACATGTCCTTTTTCTTGAGCCAAATGGCATTAACTCATCCTACAACTCTTCCTCCACAAGCCATCTTTTGAATTTCAAATTCCACCTAATTGCATTAATTTGCACATTGATCAAAATGTGCTCCACCTCTCTTCAATAGCATGTTGAAAAGTGGCACATTGCCATTGGTTCAAGATTAATCCCACATTCCTCATATTTCTCATTTCTCCATTCTTCTTTCCTATAAATAGAGGGATTCTCTATTGATTTTCGATCCACAACTTCATGCAAGGTTACTATCTACAAATTTGAGCAAGTTCATCCACATTTTCATCCAAGTTTTCATAGATTTCATCAATCTTAGCAAGGTTATCAATATTTTGAATCATGGAGCACACAATCATCATCAAACTTGTTAAGGAATTGGGAAAGGGCTACTTTCCACATCAAAGTAGCACCAATTCCCCCATGGGATGCTGGTTTGAGCATTTTGAATAAGATTTCATTAACTTATTTGATATTTTATCTTGTTTTCTTGTTCATGTGTTTGAATGAATTTCATGGGGAATGTTTGGTTTAAACTTGTTTGAGGAATAATGTTTTCTTATTTGTCCATGTTTGAGCAGGTTTAGACAAAGCATTCACAATTTGGCACATTGGAATTAAATAAAATTCATTATGATGACATGTGTTGCTATGATATAATATAGCTTTTCAATTTGTGTCTTGAATTTATTATTCATATTGTCATAATTGAATTATTTTGTGTTATTTAAGAATGGAAAATTACAAATTTTGTACTTGGTTTATGTTATAAGTTCCAAGGGTGTTTAGGTAGATCAATAGAATATCCAAGTGATCCTTGATTGACCTCCACCTACCAACCTAACTCAACTGAAATGGTTTCTTGGATTATGTTTCTATTATAGGATATTTATTTAGGGATTCTCTCAATCGGTTGCTCCCTTGATTGATTTGACAAAAAATGGATCCTTTGTATGTTATGAAGGTGCTAAAAGAAACTGACAAGTTGAAGGAGGTAATTAGTTCATGCCCTATATTTGTGAGTCCTAATTTTTTATTACCCTTTGTGGTTGAATTTTATGCTTCCAAAGAAGGCATTAGAGTTTTCCTAAGCCAAAGAGGACATCCAATATCTTTTGAGAATAGAAAATTGAGCAATTTAGAGAAGGGATACTCCATATATGATAATGAAATGTTGGAAATCATGCATGCTATGGAGAAGTTTAGACAATACTTAGTTTGTGATAGATTTGATGTGAAGATAGATCGTAATAGTCTAGGGTTCTTTTTGGAACAAAAAAAATGAATGATCACCAAAAAAATGGGTAAGAAATTTTCAAGATTGTGATTTTAAAATAAAGTACATGAAGGGAAAAATGAATGTGGTAGCTAATTCATTTTCTAGAAATCCTACTTTGTGTTCATTATATGTCCTTTTTGTTGATTTGAATACCTCCACAATTGTTGAGTATGTCGAGAATAGATTTTTTGTTGACATCCTTGAGGAGGTTGTGAAATATGGTAGGTATATATGGTGATAAAGGGTTGATCCTATACAAAAATATAATCCTTTTGGTACTAGATTCTAAGGACAAGGAGAAGGTTTTGAAATCCTTTCATGATACTCCAATAATAGGACATCAAGGGTATTACAAAATATACATGCATATCCATGAAAGTATTACATGGAATGGATTGAAGGAGGATGTCCATAAGAATATTGTAGAATGCATGAACTACCAATGGAACAAGGGAGAATATATTTTTTTAGTAGGCCTGCTTCAACCACTACCAATTCCTAAGCATAATTGGGAAATCTTGTCCAACTTCATCATAGGCTTACCCAAGGTGCAAGGTAGAGACTATATTTATATTGTATTTGATATATTGATGAAGTATGCATAGTTTATTGCTATTGTTTCATATTCCAAGGCACCTCAAGTAGAAGACATATCCTTCAAGGAGATCTTTAGATTACATGGCTTGCCCAAGAACATTGTTAGTGGCAGGGACAAAAATATTCTTAGTTCCTTTTGGAAAAAAATATTTCACTTGATAGGTATGGAGCTCACACCTAGTAAAACTATCATCCTTAAAATTATGGACAAATTAAAATAGTGAATAAGTGGATTAGGGGGCACTTGAAGACCTATGTGTTAGACTAGAAGACCGTATGAATCAAATGGTTACACTTGGGTGACTACTACTACAATACCTCACACCACATATCCATTGGGATGACACCTTATAGGGATCTATATGGTTATGATGCACTATCTTTTACTGGTTTACTACTTTCAAATAGCAAGATACTAGTAGCGGGTGACTTCATGGTTCATAGTCAAGAGATATTGAGGGCTCTAAAGGATAATCTGCAACAAGTACAAAACCAATAGAAGATTTGTGTAGATAGGAAGAGAACATAAAGATCCTTTGAGGTGGGCGATTTAGTTTTCCTCAAGATTATAGCCATATAAGTAGACTTCTATTAAGAAGAGTGGAAATGAAAAGATAAAACCCCAATACTATGGACCACATAGAATTGTGAAGTGGATAAGAGAAGTGGCCTATAAGTTGGAGCTCCCATACAACAACAAGATTCATTATGTTTTTCTTGTGTCTTATTTGAAGAAAGTCATGCGTCAACACATTATGCCCTCATAGGAGTTGCCACATTTAGATTATTAGGGTAAGTTGATCTTGATCCTAGAAGAAGTGATGGACACATGCAGCAAAAATTTGAATAGGAGCATCACATAGTATCTAATTAGGTGGAAAAACCTATTGATTGAAGATGCCACATGGGAAGGGTCTAAGATTCTCAAGAATCCCAACTTGCATCGCTTGAGGGATATAAATCTTGGGGAGGGAGGACTTGTCATGTCCCCTTTGCAAATTAGGCGTTTAGGGTTGAGGTTGTGCTTGACGTGTACCCAAAAATTATGGGACAAGGATTGAGGGTGCAAGTTGATGCATCCCAAGACAAAGAAATGGTGGGAAGGGTTGATGTGTACCAAGGAAAGAGGGGCAATGGAAAGAATATAGCGTGTGGAATGGCAAGAAAATTTGTAGCATGTGGAGTGGCGATAAAATTTGCAATTTGACGTGTGGGTTCTAATTTTAAGTCTCAGTCCCATTTGGCTATCTTCTGGGAGGGTGGGATATAAATTAGGGAACTTTTATATTGTAATCATCATGTCATGTAATGTATTTTTGGGCACTTTGTGTTCAATATTTTATGGCCAAAAAAGAATTGGTTGTTGGAATCATAGGACAAAATCCCTTTGGTTCTCGAGGACATTCTCACTCATGGAGTGTATTGGAGCTTTAAGTTTTCAATTGGTTTTGTCTTCTTGTGATTGCATCATTTGTTACAGATTTGTGAGTTTTGTGTGTTGATGTTGTAATGATTGTCATATTAGTCCATTGGTTATAGAAATCTAGTCATGATCAATATCAATTATTTTTGGATGTTTGATTCATTTTACGTAAGTTCATGTGTTGACTAGCTAGTTGATCTATGCTATTTGAGTATGATTAATTATTGTTGTTTGGAAAGAGTTGGGTTAAGACTATTGTTCATGCTTCAAATTTGAAGAAGATTGTTGTTTGGTGGTAAATATTTTATTTTTTATTTAAGAATTCTGGAAAGGTACTTCACTCCCTCTAGTGGGACAAACTATTATAGGATGACCCATTACTAATAACTAGTTTTGATCCATAGATCTCCCATTAATCACCCATATTAGATTTGTGGATACAAAATTAACTTTGGTCATTTTCATGCATGTAAAATTAAACCTCAAAGTTTCAAATCTCAAAATTCAAAGTGAATCATGTCAAATTCTTCCTGCAAGCCATTATGAACTAACTTAGCACATGTTTGTATTAATATGTGTGCTTTGTTGTTGTATTTAAGGGTATACCCTAATGCATTTACACATCATAGGGTAATAATCAAAGAGCATTATCATAGAGCATTCACACATCATACATAGCAACATTATTAGAGCATACATCACATTAGGAATCCTTGCATGCTTGTGTGTTATCTTCAATCATTGTTCAATCTACTTAGGGAGCTTGACCAAAGGAGAACAACTCATTGCATAGCAAATTCCCAAATGGTTTTTCTCAAATCTACCCCACTTCAAACACAACTACAATTCAAGTTACACCTACAACATTTACTAACTTTATGTCAATCTAGATCGATGACTTTAGTTTAGATTCATGCACTAGATTCACTTATAGATTCACTTATAAATTCATGGATCAATTTTACACTCATAAAAGTGAACTAGATAGTCATACAATAAATATGAACTTCCAAATCTAATCATCTGATGAAACTTAATTTTTAACATCTTAACAAATCAATTCTCGTCATATTCCTCCAGTTAAATTTCAAACTAAACATCATATCAACTTTATTTAAATTCCATAACATTTCAATTCCATTCTTCATTCCAATCCCAACTCAAAAGATAGTCTTTAACATTTAAACTAAATGTTAAGAGTTAACTCATTTTCCCCTTAAAAGAAAGGAGTAGGTATTATGAACTAAGAAATTGAAGAGTATGAGTCATGCTCGCACTTATATCACTTGATGTCATTTACATCAAAGTCAAATGTTTCTAAGATTACAATAATTGAAAATTGTCCTAACTCCTTTAACATTAGTGAACTATACAAATATCATAAATATCTTACCAAAATATCGTGTACCCAAATAGTCTTCCTATAATTTTGTTCCTATGCACGTTGGTACACTTCCCTTTCCAACGGTCCTTCAACGGATACATGTGCGTACTTCTTTGCTTGGCAGAACGGGGTAATAATGTGACCGTAGACTAATAATGTGACCGTAGACTCTTATTTTGTCTTCATAAAATTTCCCTAAAAATTAGCCTAGATATCTTCATAGAATTTCCTCAAAAATTAAGTAGTTCCATTAAGTATAGACGATTGTTTTTCAAATATGCATCCACATATTTAACTCCTATCTAAAATTTCGCATCCCCTCTTCTTTATTTTGGATGACTTTTTCTATAATAAAAATAAAAAATTATATATAATTTAGAGGAAAATAAAGATTAATATGTAAATTTTAAATATACATTTTTAAAATATGTTAATAAATATTAATTTTAAGGTGTTTATATTACATTTGTTATATAGGGTAGATAGGTTCTTTGAAGACTTGATATTTTTCGATAGTTTTTAAGTAGATGTATTTAAGATATCTATTTAGTTTATATTGCTATTACATAGAGTAACACAATGTATCACAATCACTTTGAAATTAGATTTATAATCTTCTAATTAATAACTTCATAAATAAACAATCATACATTTTTCAAAAATAATGAATATAACATATATTTGGTGAATATATCTTTATTTGAGTTCTCATATATATTTTTTAAATCATCTTTTATGTAATTTTGATCACATACTTTGCCTCCCTAACTTTGAGCCAAATTATATTTTATAAAATAATTAAACCATAAACTCTACTACAACATGTGTACGTTGTAGTTAACATTATATATTATCCAATAGGAATACACGGTCTCCTTATTTAGCACATGACAGTATAAATATGTGTTTCTTCCTTGAGATATGTATAAGAAGTAAAGATGTTAAAAATAAATATTTGTTATCATGTTTCTTATTAAGATTATGTTCATTCCTACGAATACAAGGAAGGATGAAGATATTTTGAGATTGATAAGTAGGAGGTATTTTCCACAACGTGTCAAATTGTGATATTGCTATCAAGATTCAACCATGTAGTTTTTATGAGTCAAACTCGTTGATCCATGAGTTTGACTTGTAAAAACTACGTGGTTGAATTCTGATAGCAATATCACAATTTGACATGCTGTGGAAAATACCTCCTACTTATCAATTGATGAGCTAAAGGGGCTCTATAATGAATGGTTCATAAGGCACAACACTTGTTGAAGGTTTTGCAAATGGGGTTGCAAGCTAAGTGGGCTTAACCTTAGGGGAAAGTATGTGGTTAAGTGCGCTTGAGCTGAAGTAGTACTAGGATGGGTGACCTCCAGGGAAGGCCTAGTGTTTTACCTCTGTGAGCATCACCTAGATGCAATGACTGTTAAGTGGACCATTCATTATCATGAGAGATGGGTTCTTGTGAACCACTACTCATGAATCATGGGTCAATGAGTTTGACTCGTAAAAACTACATGATTGAATCCTAATAGCAATATCACATATTTTGAGATTGTTTGTTTGTGAAAACCAATGGAATGTTATTTTTAATACATCACTGGTATTTTTATCATCGGTTGGATTAGAAAGAAGTTTTATTAGATGTAGGGTTACATAATAATTATGTTGCGGTGGATTCTATTAGACATGATATTATTGCAAAAATGGAAAATAGATGTTTAGTGGTGTTTACAAGTTATAATATTCATCAAGAAACATAAATTCTAAGGTTTTATTGTAATGTTATTTCGTAAATTGCTTCTCTAGTTTCATAGCTACATGGTATGTCTAAGAAAATCTTGATTGATTTTTGGCATAGACAAATTGTATCACAAATTACTTTGTTGCAAAAAATCAAAGATTGACCTATATGTTCAATGCAAATGCAAAGAATCATTCAATTAATGGGAGGATAGGCCTTCATTGTTTTATGTTGTATATTATATGATCTAAACTATTGTGATCGTGAAAAGTGGATCTAGGGCCTAAATCACACCTTTCCACACATCACTTTCGAGGGACACAAAATTGATCATAAAGACCACTTGGCTACTATTATCAAGGAAGATTCATAATGGTTGATCAAGGTTTTGGTCCCCTTTGGGAGGAATGTGGGATTAGAAATTGAATTGGTTTGATTTTGCAAATTAGGTCAGCTAAGCAACTACAATAAATTGATGTGAATACAAAAAAATATAAAACTGATAAGAAGAAACTACAAACAACAAAGCAGAGGGCAGAGACATAGGAACTTGGAATTCAAATATGGACTAAAATTGTTTGTTCAAGGACATGGGCACCCTAGATTGAGAGTGATGCTTTCTAAAATCTCTGAATAGGTATCAGTTGATTGTAGTTTGTAGATGCTTCCCTATCAGACTTAGCTTTAAAACTCTATCTATTGATGAATAATTGATCTCCCCCTAACTTGATGAATGAATATGCTTGAATTCTTTATTTTGATATTGGGTCTTCAATTTTCTCCAAATTCACTTTAGATTTTCCACTTGTGAGAAAGAGAGGAGGGAAATGGTTATGCCATATAGGGGAAGTCAAACCTCATTTTGGTGTTTCCACCTCCACAATGGCTATGATGATGTTGGATAAAGAGTGCATACCCTAGGTCGGGAAAAGACAAATGTATAAAGCAAATCATAAATCACAAGTGTTGTAACTTACCACTTAGATTTTCTTTCCTTGATGAATTGAAGTCAAGTCACACATCTCATGCAAGGAGAATTTGGTGCTTGATTGAAGGTTTTACAAGTGTTAGTACTCACAAAATAATGAACATAAAATATAAAATAAATCTTACATGATGCATTGCTAACATAAATCTTGATTGATGAAAATGTTGCAAAATGATGCTAATTCCACTCTTGAATTATCTTGACTACTTTTTAGGACATGCTCAATTGGAATTCAAATTTCCTAGATTGTTTAGATGTTCAAATGGTGAAAAAGACTTATATTTATGTGTTTCTTGATTTCCCACAATAATTGTTTTGAAAAGCTAGCAAATGAATTTGAATTTGTAAATATAAATTTTTTTGATGATAGAATATTAAAATTTGGGCCAAAATAGGGTGGTCAAGGGTGAGAGTGCCCTAGATCAGACCTATTTTGGGATTTAAGTTCAATTCTTAAATAAATAAATAATTTTAATTCCCAATTTTATCTTGATTTTTTGAAAATGATAATAAAACAGGAAAATGATAAGCATAATTAGGTCCAAGCATTAAGGGGGAGCCAAACATAGAGTGAAATTTTCAGAGTTGACAATTTGCGACACTACAATTATTAAAAGTTGTTGTTAGACTTCCAAATGATTTTTTCCATAAAATTTCCTTAATCTTATAACTAGAGAATGATAGCCCAAGCCTTTCCAAGTTGGTCCACCATAAGGAGATATGAAAGATATGTAATTCTTTAACATGACTATTCAAGCTTCATTACTTTTAATTGCTCTTACAATCCACTTCACCTAGAGCATAATTTATTGTATGTAAACACAAACACTCCCAACCTTTAGAGTCTCTAGAAATACAATATAGGTCACATGCTACTCTATGAAAGCATTTTTTATGGTTAGATTTGGCATGAAGGAAATTATGTAGGATTTTCTCTAATTTTTGATAAAATTTCTTAGAAGGAACCCAACAAGAGGAGTAATAGACATGCATGAACACTAGAGCCTATGGAAAATTTTAGAAATTATCATCCAAAGAAGTAGATTATTGATCCAATATCCCAATTTATTCTCAACTCTATCCACCACAAATCATCAAAGTGTTGATGGATTGGCTTGAAAGGCAAAGGGAATACCATAGACTTTGAAAATATTTGCTTAGTCAATTCATTTACACCCGTAGGATTAAAACCAAACAAGAGGAGAAATAGATTTCCCAGAAATCTCTTTTTTACATTGCATCATTAAAATAGAATCCAGGAAAAAAGTTTCTAAACAATTAAAATCTTGATTGATGTTATTCTCATCCTAAATCAAAGTGAGGAGTCATTAACAAAATGATCATTGATGACTTATTGAGGGTATTTCTCCACTAGATCTCCCCACATCACCCATAACTTAAGCTAGGTAAGTTGGTTTCTTTTAAGAGATATAACCTAAACAAGACTTTATGAGATGTCATAGGGAAGAAGGTAGCTAAAACCTTCATCAACCAATATGTATAGCAATAGCACACGAGGAAACTTCTGCCAATTACATATGAAGAGACAAAAATTCTCAAATTAGGTGCAATTTGTAGTGAGATAAAAAGGAATATTGTTGGAAGAATGAGAAGTTTTTCATTGGTGTTGTTGTTGGAAACATGAGCATGATGGATAAGCACAGAGGTATATAGCAATGTGTTGCAATTTTGTCATTGATGTCAACATTGTATCTTGATGTGGAGATCATGGTGCAACTCATTGCAGATCATTTTGGTTGGTTCTAATAGGTTTTGGAGTGTTTTTGGAAGATATTTTTGTAAGATGGTTTGATTCGATAAAGTTGTTTGTGATAGAAAATTGACTATCAACTCTGTCAATTTTGTGTAACAAAGCTCTAGTTTTTGGGTCCGCACCGGTCCATGAATGAATTTTTCACTCAGCACTTCTAACATTATTGTTTTGGTTATTATAAGTATCTAATTCTAGAATTTTATCATGTTTTGGCTATTGGTTTGAGAGATATAAGTAACGAAAGTTCAACCTAGTAGATTAATTATAGTCATTTCCTGTATAATGCATTTGAGTAGTAGAGTCTGCACTTCTCTGTAGATATGTTTTTGACTTTGCACTTTTGAGGATATGTTGACAAATGGTATTAGTGTGTGAATTCCAGCTGGCATTGAGTTTTGAGGTACACATGTCTGAATGTGGGTACACAATTGAAGAATTTTTGGTATTACGTCTTAAGTGATCTGTCGAGCTAATAAGTTTGAAGGTGTGTGAAGGTTAAATAAGTGTTGCAGTCTTATGTGGAATCTATTATAGGTCCATGCTGACCTATTTCAAGTTATTTTGAGATTTAAATCTTGGTAGGAAGTGTGTGTGGAAGAACTTAAGGAAACAAATTATATTTTGAATGTTACATCTAATTAGGTTGACCTATTTGATGTTATGCTTGATGTGAAGATATAAGTTAGACCATTTTCGGTGTTTTGTAGAATGTTGTGAGTGTTCTACATGTAAGTGATGTGAATATTATTACAACAGTGCAAATTTAAGTTGTGAATGTTGAGTTGAATACTAATATGAAGTGAATGCAGAGGAAAGCAGAGTGTAAGATCAAAATCAAATGAAGTGTGAAAAGTAAGTTTATTAAGCTTCATTGGAACTATAATGCATGCATATGATAGATGCAATTGTAACAGTTCAATCTAGGTTGTGAGCCACAATCTCTCTTCTATATTTTTCTCAATGGGTAGTGAGTCCACTTGGACAGTGAATCCACCTACAGTGAGCACTTATGTAATTATACTATAATCAATTATATATACTATGAGTTAATCCTCACAGTGGTTTTTCCCATTTTGGATTTTCCACATAAAAATATTGGTGTTCATGTGTTATGAGTTGTTGAATGTTTCATGCTTTCTTTCATTACTATTGCTGAATCAACTAAGTAGATTAGATGTTTATATGTTTGAATGGTTTAAAAGGAATATTGATTCACCCTCCCCTCCCCCCCCCCTCAGTATTTCAGGTGTTCAATAAATATATGAGCAAAATTTCACTAACTACAAAAGTTGGAGCCAAAACCAAGAGCACAAAGTATGGTGAGAATTAAGGGCCATTTAATCTTTTTCTAGCCTATCTAAAAAATAATTGTAAGAAAACCCACCTATGGTGGACTTCCTAGTTCATTTCATGCCTTCCCATATAACAACAATATTGTCTAAATATAATATATTCTTGATGAACTCAATTTTCCTAGGGCAAACCATAAGGAGAAGAACATGACAAATATGAATTGCAAGAGATTTCACAGTGATCTTGTAGGAGACATTAAGCAAGGTGATGGGTATTCAATTGCAAATGAACTCTATATCCTCAAGCATATGTATGGATTTAATATTTCCTTCATTTATGGTTTTCCCTATAATGTTGAAATGAAAAACTTTAAAATAAAGACAATTTGAGTCAAGGCCAATAGTTTCCTAGATAATTTTATAAAATTTATATGGAAAACCATCACATCTAGGAGCTTGGTAATTGGCTATAATAGTAAAGTGACTACATGGAGATCTTCAAGGCTTAGGAGTTTATTGTAATTCATTTTTTGAGTGGAAGAGAGGCAATATGAAACCAAATGCAAGCATTGTTTGAGAGTTGCTTCAAGTGCATGAGAAGGTTCGTGGGATTTAAAAAATATTTATAATGTTGAACAAAGGAATTCAACACCTTAAAATCTCAAAAGGATGATTATCCACTTCCCAAATGGCCTTAATATTTTGAACCACATTGCATGCCCATAGAGCTTGAAAAAATTCCATGGAGGTTCTAACACCAACCTTCAAACTTATGAATTTTGGCTTGAAAAAATTCCATGGAGATTCTAACACCAACCTTCAAACTTATGAATTTTGGCTTGTATTTATTCTCCTTTATTAGCTTATGTGTCATCACTTACACTTGGTGGAAAAGCTTGGCCACGTGAAGGTACAAAGGCTTGTGGAAGTGTATTTCCTTGAACTGAGTGAAGACTTGAATAAACTTTGAGAATATGGCCATTAGAACTTGTGGTAGATGCATGTCGACTAATAGCCATAGATTTGTAGAAAATTGGTCATGTGTGTAATGACATCAACTTGCCATATAATCCAACTACTGTCACCTCTCAAATGTGGCATAAAATTCTAGAGTATAGGCAAGATGGATCCCATGTTGGAAAAGAGTTTAAGAAAAAAAATTGGGATTTTGAAGGCCCTACTCCACCTAAAAAAATTAGAATGGTCAAAAGATAAAATATCTTATTAGGGCTCAACCAAAAGTGTGTTGCAACTAGCTATGAAATTTTTTCATAAATCATTACATGTTCAAGCCGCTTTATTACTCTTTCCACTCCACCATGCAAGTTAGACCATGTGTCCTACATTGAAGATACAATTTGGTAGTCAATATTAGGATCATAAATGATAAATTTATTGCATATGTATAACCATGCCTCCCACTCATTAGTCATGCATCTCATTAGGAGGTGACCTTGCTTGTTAGATGCCACTTCAACTGTATTAGTTACAATTAAAGACCTATTATGCCTTAGAAAATTTATTCTCAAGCCAATGTCATAGATGGGTCCCTTAAACTACATCATTTGTAGTATATATTAACAAATACCAAAGGATTTATTGGTTAACATTGAAAGGAGCCACAAAACCTTATTGGAAATTTTACAACCATGTACAAGATAGTGGGGTTTCCATTTGGATAACACAAGCATTACCACACCCCCGTACCCTTGCTCATGATTACTATTGAAAGAGAAGCCATTTGGTCATATGACGTGATATACAATAGAAATTAAAAGGCTAACAAATGTTATATCTTGAAGATAAAGAATATTTAAAGAATCAAATCTCTATTGAAAATCCCACACAATAAACTTAGAGTGTGGGTTCATTAGAATTTTGATATTCCATGCGTAAAAATTCATGAACATGTGGATCTGTGGATTTCTCCTCGAAGTTCAATTGTTGAACCACATAATAATTATTGGTCTTTTTAGTGGTTGGAGAATGAATGTGTGATGTATGCATTAAGGCCTTGGTTGACACACTATTGTTGGGACCAAAACAAGACCCTTCATTATTGGGGCCAACATAAGACCCCCTATAAGGTCTATTGTTACCACATATGTGGTTGTTTACATTAGTCCATCCTTCCTCATTCTTTGTTAGAGGCAATTCATATACGAGTTTGAAGGTTGGTTTGGCCTTGTGGTTGCATAAAAAATTGTACTATTGTAAATTGTCACCCTTGACAATTTCACCTTATGTTTTGTTCCCCCTTAAATTATTAGACCTAATTCAGTATTTAATT
>VDFB02251534.1:903665-963887 GCA_007258455.2 Sequoia sempervirens | reverse complement strand
TGAAAATGTTTATCCATGTAAACTTTATGATTGAATAAAGAGGATGAATGTTATTATGAATTAATAAAATCATTTCATTTTGAGCATCGGTTAAATGTTATTGATGAAAATTTGCAAGTGCAAGTGTGTGTGAGTGCAGGAGTGGGTTGAGGAATGAGAACATGGTTGAGGTAGGAGTATTTAGTAGGATGATGATTGGTAAGCATGTTGGAATTTGGAGCACGCATACCACTGAAAATCATAGTATCTGCATTGAAAATTTGCAATTGGTAGGTATCTCTTTTATGTCAATGTGTTGATGATTAAATAGCTAAACTAATGAAAAATGAATTATTAGTTCATTTTCTTTACCTCATCTATTTGATGCTATTTACATTCCAAAAAGAAAAAGAAGATAATAGTGTAAGGAATATATAAGTATATATATGTATAATATATATATACATATATTAATTAAAATTGCTCATGAGTCATTAAGAGAACGATTTAATCTAAATTATTTTTAAAATAATTTGTAAGAGAATTTCTTGTAAAACAAATAAACATTATGAAGATATAAGAAAATGAGAACTAATAAACACGATATTTGCAAGAAATAATAATAATGGTAATAACCATTAAGAGAGAATTCAATTTGTTTTGGGAAAACTTATTATTTTAAATAGTTAAATGCATTTAAACCATGATAAGAAATTATTAATTGCTTTAGTTTTGAAATTTAAAAATAATGGAATTTAAACAAGTAGAGGGTCAACCATAACCTTTGAAATAGACTTTAATCTGAAAAGATAGGGGACAACTAATAAAAGATGTATGTTCCTAAATTAGAAGGAAACATATCCTCATTGAATGTGAAGGAAAATCACGTTGAAGGGGAGATAACACTGCAAACATCTAAATTTGACCACCCCCATATGGTTAAATTCACCTCTTTTATTCCTCTATCATGTGTCCCTCATCCGCATTAATTGGATAATCTATTATTTGATTAATATTACCTTGCAACCTAATGTATCTAAGGTATTTAATAAATTAATTAAATACCTTATCCCCTTTCCTCTCTAAATTAAATAAATACCCCAAATTATTTAATTTAGTCACTTTGGCCTTTATGAATTAAATCAATTTTTAATTCAAATTCTTCTCTCTCCAAATGTCACATCCTCCATAATTCTCTCTAATCCAAGTTAACTTAATTAATCTGTGATTGGGATGTGCACACCCCTAATCACCATTAGGGTCACATCCTCCATAACCCCCCCTCTTGCCTCTAATCCACCATTAATCTTCCTAATCCCATGTTTGCAAAACCCTAAACACTTAATTAGGTCAACCTAATCTCCATGCCATTTATGGCATATGTCCTTAGTTAATTGCATTAAAGAATTTCTCCTTTTGGAGAAGGAAACCCCTTCCCTATGTGAATTATAAATTCACATTTATTTCTTCAATTCATTTCTAGGAATTTAAAATTCCTTCTCTCACCCCCATGTGGATATTTGAGGAATTTTTAATTCCTCATATGTCCTTTCACCCACATGTGGACAAGGACCTCCTTTATGAGGAGATCTTGTCCAAATCCCAAGGTACTATGAAGTACGTCCATGTCATGGCCACATCATCGCCTGTTTCCATCTCACCTACCACATGTCAAGATGTGAGGGCTTGTGAGTTCTCAACTCACCCTAGCCCTTGATCTTGTCCATATTGGCTTAATATGGGCCCTTCATTCATTTAGAGGCAATTCCCCTAAAATGGTGGAATTTTCCCTCATTTCCAACCATCCACTTTAGCATTCAAGCACACACCCAAGCATCCAAGCTTCCACCATTGTTGCAGCACCATTTGACCTCACATCTTGCACCCATTGCAATATCCACATCCACCATTGCATTCCTCATCATCTCAAGATAATTTAGAGATAGATATCAAGCTATTTTGCCAAGAAAGGAGCACACAAATCAAGCAATCAAAGGGCCAACCAAACCAAAAAATCAAACAAGGTAAAAGGTTCCATTTTATTGTGTTTTGTTTGAATTCATCTTAGGCCTAATCTTGAGTGTTCATGTTTTTCTTTGTTGCAGTAGTTTACTTTTTTTTTTTGCATCCTAGGTTAAAATTCACTTGCACACATTTCTCGCATGCACGATGGGACCTAGGTCATAGGTCTACTTTACTATTTGTTGTTGTTTTAAATTTTGTAGGTTCAAACTTTTTGCACATAGGAGAAAATCCACCTCGAGGGGAGAATTTTTTAGTTGCAAGGGTGAACTTGCATCAGACATAGGGGAAAATGATCTCACCCTTTCGAGAAAAGGGGCTGACTTGAAGCTAAAGGTGAAATTTCTCTACTTAGAGGCAAATATGATGGGAGCTACCCATGAACAAGTGGCATTGTTGATCACAAAGGTGAGTTCGAAGCAGTTACAGAGGCATAATCATATTTTCCCATTCACTTGAATAGGTGATTGCAACCTCACCCATTCTCACAAACAGGCAATCTTGATCTTTAGACACGGGCAAACTTGCCTCACACAGAGGCGAATTGGTGGTTATCCAAAACCCTTAATTTTAAATTTGAGCTAAATTTTGATATAAATTTTGGGTATTGACTAGCTAACTTGTTTGTCGGTGACTGTGGTATTTTACTAACGATTTGTGTAGCATCGTTCCACATTTGACGAAGACCGGTGGTTGAAATTACTAATCCATTTTTTGTAGGACAATTGGTCGAAGATCCCTTAGTTAGCTCTATCTGTTATTTTTCACACTAATCTAGGCACACGTAGCTTAATTAAATGGTCAATAAACTTTTTATGCTATGTTTGGGAGCAAGTTTTTGATGTATCCACTCCCCTTGCACCTTTCAGTGATCCTGGGTAACGAGAAACAACAACTTGTTCTAGTCCAGTCTAGTCTACCTAGGAAGTTCTAGTGCATCTAAGCTCTCCCCTTGCGCTACGTGTGAGCTTGGGGACTAGTCGAAGCATCTAGTATTTCTTTCCTTTAGTAGGACCTACTTGGGATTTCATCACCCAGGGGATGATTTCAACCACGTGTTATCGGCAGGGTATATAAAGGGTGAGATCTAAAGTTGTACCCTAATCCAGTCATGTTGTGTTTAGAGAAGTGTCGAATCTAGGGTGATACCTAGATAAGATGTGCAAGGTTGGTTCAAGTTTCCAGTACCTCGTTAGGGCTCCTGACCCATGCTTGTGATAGGCCGGTGTTCATGGTTGTGCCTCATGTACCTAATGTATATCAAGGACGCACGAGATAGCCTATATAGCCTAGATAGAGACCCATGTTTTAGCCGCAGCTTGGTGTAGTGCAAGGGATGCACACCGTACCTTGAAGTTACTCACCACATACTCCCTTGGGTTGAGATAGAAATCCTCATGGTGGACTACAATAGTCTCCAAGAGAGAGCATGAAGGTGAGCCTGTGGCCCCTGTTGATGATCTTGTGCCACTAAATCGCTAGCTATCCATCTTCGCGAGAAAGGGTGATCCAGAGAAGCACCCTAGTATCATGGAGTATTAACCTTGGGTTGTCCGCTCAAGGTAGTGGGCCTACATCAAGTTTGTAATCCTTCAATACTAATTTTAGGATTGTGCTACCTGGCATGTCTTCTTTGTGCGATACCCATGCTTATTTTTAGTTGATTCATTCCAACCTCTTTGTTTGTTGTTTGTCATGTTTTATGTCCTTTACCATAGTCTACCCTTACCCTCAGAGGTGAATTTTCCTTGTGGATAGGCAATCCTGCCTTGTAAATGGGAGATTTTGTGTTCTGGTCCAGTCTAGGTCATCCTTTAGGTGAGTCCATCCTTGTCAAGGGTAAATTTTCCTATGGGTCCCTTAGTTAGGAAACCCTGCGTCTCCTTGTTCTCTAGAATAGGTGATTTTTCCCATCCCATAAGCGATTTTGTCTCTAGCCTGTATCCTTCGAGTCTTCCTATTTCACTTGGAATAGGTGATCTTGTCATCTCCTTGGGTGAACCTACTATCCATAGGGTTGATCTCGCATCTGGTCTGAGTCAACCCTGTCTATATACCCCTTAAAATAGGTGAACCTGCTCTTCGCATGGGCGATCCTGCGTCCCTCCGTACTACCCTCATCCGTATAGTTAAAGACTTGGGTGAACCTATTTGTCTGATAGGAAATCACGCAATAGGTGTTTCCATTGAGTCTGTACCATTCAAGACATAGGTGATCTTGATCTATAGAATAGGTGAATTTTTCACCCCCGATAGGTGATTTTGTCTCTTCCATATAGCTCAGTACTTAGGTGAATTTGTCACCCCATATAGGTGATCTTGCAAATTGATGACATAAAAATAACCTCATCAACATATTGGACTCAATATGCAAATCTAAACCTTTTAGCCAAAATTACCCTGCCAATTGATTACCTTTAGGAAAAATAATTGCTCTCTTTTTATGAATAAGCATGCAAACTTTACTTCTTGAAGTTAGGAAAATTAAGCTTACTTATGTTGATTTAATGGTTTAGTCTTTGAGTATTTTGTAGGTCAACTCCACTCCTAATCACCATTCCAATCAAAAGGGAAATGAACGCGGACCTTCATACTTTTGAAAACAAGCGAGCAGGCGCCAGAATTTCAGGAGCACACGTTTTGGCGCCGAGTCTTTATAATTCTGTTATTTTTCAGTTTCAAAAACTTTATGGCTCATGCAAGCCTCTTTAATATTGTATGTCATGGGATTTAAAGTCCATCTATTATTGGAAATCTATTAAAAAATACTCTATCAAATGGAAAGTAGGATTTTTTTTATTCATTTTTCATATAAATATGTAACTGTTGCAAATTATGAATAGAGAAGAAGACTATCGTTATGCTGTCGATCTGTGTTTTGAGTAAAAAATACCATATGAACAAAAATATTTTTTCTTGCCACTCTTTGAATTACTGAGCAATATGAATGAAGTCTTTGGAATGAAGTAACTTAGAGAATTTCTAGTGCATGTGATCTGAGGTAGTTTTAGACACACCCGAGAGCTAGCCACTCAAGGGTTATAGATAAATAGATAAGTATTCTATTTCTTATTCTATATTTCCTTTTAGTAGATAAAATTTGAAATTGTAATTCATTTTCATGAGTATATGTTATGTTGTCAGTGTCAAGCCTGCAGGTTGTAGCCAAGTCTGTAATTTCTGAACTTAACATTTGAATGTCTAGAGCACCTTTCTTCAGCTGATTCTGTAAATCATTTTATGTTAGCAGTTGGATTGTTATCTTTTGCATTAGATGAATGTTTCCTAATTTATTTACATGTTTCACTTCTTCAACAATTTATGCATTCTTTAGGTTAATCATTTCCATGCTTTCTAGTTTAGTGGTGATGCTTTTCAGATTTATAGTTTTCTATTTTCTAGTTTGAATCATTTTCTTCTTTCTAGGTAGATGATTTATTGCTTTCAAGATTAGAGGCCCTTTAGCTTAGAACCTTTTTTTATTCAGTTGATTAGTATTTAGGGAACCTAAGAGAGAGAAATTGAGATGTATTCTATTACATATAGCCATTGGACACTACCTGGTCGATATATTGATGAGTTTATTCACTAAAGTGTTAGGACCTAATGACAGCCTGTCACTTTTTGGCGACCAGAAATAGTTCTTTGGCTTCTTTTCTGCATGGTCAGGAAATAAGGCCCCCTTGGAAGATTCATACCAAAAAAACCCCAGTTGATGTACCAACAACAAGTAGAGAGGAAGGTAACTTAGATCAAGAACTTACAGAAGAATTCACTGAATGGGGTCAACCTGAGACCTTCCCACATATTCCAGCAAGAGAACCTACAATTGTAGAGGAGTATATTCCATTGCAAACTCCTTAACCACGCCCAACTGAGTGAACTTGGGATGAAAGTCATATTTTATTCAACATAATGAGTGACCAAAGAAATGTCACTAACAATAATGATAACCCTCCACCACCACGCAAATTCACTTATCCTATTGTTATTGATGCAGATGGCGATACAATAATGAAAAACATCTCACCTGTCTTTTTTCCAACCTTTCGGGGTTTGTCTACTAAGGACCCTGACTAGTTCCTATTTGAGTTTAAAGTCTTGTGTCAAACATATGACTACAAGAATGATAATTAGAAACTAAAGCTTTTCCCTTCCACTTTGAAAGACTCAACTATGCATTGGTTTATGGGATTTCCTTCTCGGTTGATAACCTCTTGGGATGAGATGGAGTCTACCTTTTTGGAGAAGTACCAAAGTTACTATAGGGTTAGTGATAGGAAGGAAGAGTTGTTCAAAGTGAGGCAGAATGAGGATGAAAGTTTAGAGGATTACCTAGATAGGTTTATCTTCTTATCTAAACAATGTGGTGGAGAAGTTATAAGTTTTGATATCTTGAAGATATTATTCTTTAAAGGTCTCGATGATGATGCTTGGAGGAGCTTGGACATAATGGGAAAAGGAGACGTGTCCCAACTGATATTGGATGATATTATGGAACTGTGTCAGAATTTCTCTCAGACTCGAGGAGGGATTAGGAAGTCCACCCTTTTTAGAGGTTCCAATGACATTAGAAATTTTTTTGAAGAGCTCACCAACTTCAAGACTGACATTCTTGTCTAGTTAAACACCACTTTAGATGGCATATAGGCTAAAACATGAAACTCTGAGATCTTATCCATCTATTGCCCCAGATGCTAAAACAAACATTTGCTAAGAGAATGTCCCTTGGAAAAATTTGATAATATTGAAGTTTTTCAAGTGTGTGAAAAAAATCACCCCATTTACTAGTGTGAGCTATTGAACGCCATAAAAAATTCCAAGAAAAGAACAACTCCAGTCAAGGAAGAAGTGAACGTTGTTAATCAAAGAACTGGAGGCAATTTTTCCTATGGCTAGAATTCCAATCCTAAATGGAGACCCCAACCCAATTGGAACAATAATCAATAGGAAACACCCTAGCCTTAGGCACCACCTCTAGTACCTTCTAATTGGGAAACTTATCCTTAGGGACCACGAGAATGGGAAAATCAATATTAGGGTAACCCTCAGTGGCCTAATTAGCCTGAACTGCAGTGGTACCCTCAAAATCCCATTCCTCAATGGAATCAACCTCAACATCAATTCTACACTAGCCCTAGGAGAATTCCTACCCAACAACAAAATATTTTACCACCCCCTCAGAATATGCAACAAAATGAACAAGTTAACCAACCACCACTTTTGGTGCAACAAATACTGAACCCAAAGAACAATTTCCCAAATACTCCGGTGTATTCCGCCGAACAATACAATGTCACTGTACTTAACACCATACACTACGGAAATCTACAATTGAGGTCTAGAAAAACACTTCCACAACCGACTATTGAAGAAATCATTAAAGAACCTATCAAAAAGCTTGTTGAGGAAACCATGATAACACCTACATTTGTGGAATAGATACCAAATACTACATAATAGAAGCCTGAATTGCTATCTTCAGCAGGAGCTTCCAACCTTCCTCAGGAGGAGGGGGGTCAGTCTCCAACTGAACACCTGAAGGATCCCGCACCTAAGGACCCCATGCCTAAAGAAAAGACCAAGACACCCTTTCCAGAGCCTCTGAAACCAATTCCTGTGAAAGATGTTCCAGAATCAACCCTATCCACCGAAACTATATTAATAAAATAAATTAAGCAATTACAGATTGAAGTTCCCTTGTTAATGGAAATTAAGGAGATCCCTGAGTTAAACCAGCTAATTAAACAGTTGTGCATCAAGACCCTAGGAAGGAAATTGAAATGAATTAACTATTCATATAAATGGGTACCTAGCTGATTTGTTAGTTGGAACAACCATTGCTCGAAAATATGATGACCTAGGAAGTCCGCTTATAACAGTAATAGTTAATGAGGTAGCAATACCTAACGCTTTAGTGGACCTTGGAGCAACCATTAATTTAATGACTATGGATGTCATGGAAAAATTGGGACTTACTAATCTACGCCCCACAACTATAGTCTTACGGAACGAAAAAAAATCCATAGCTATTCCCAAAGGCATTATTGAAAATGTTCTTGTTAAGGTGGGCGGATGGGAATATCCAGTGGATTTTCAGATAATTGAATCCCTTACACCCAAATACAGTTATCCAATAATTCTGGGATGACCATGCCTAGCTACAGTTGTAGCCAAAATTGATTGCAGGGAGGGAGGAATGACCATCTCACATGGATCTAATAACAAACATTTGTTTTTGTATCCTCCTGCCAAGCCTATTGAACAAAAGTATGGGTTGATGAACAAGAAAGCCCTGATGGATAGGAGAATTTGGCTTCACTGGACATGGTAGTTATTAAACAACACGGTGAAGAGTTAGAGGATGAATTGGAAGACAATATGGAATATATTTCACTTGATTTGGGTAGTGAGGAGATGTCAGACATAGAAGAAATCCTAGAACACCCAATCAACATAGATCAAGCAGAATTTGATGGTGCTAGTTTTATTGGATTACCTTATCCTTTGATGAACTTGGTTCCAAAAACTTACCATTTCTTTGCAGATGTCACCCAACTTCATAAAACTATACCTCATAGCTTTCCACTTAACACCCTGATAAGGCCTATGTACACTATCACGTCCAACCATCTGGGAGACAAAACCATTATGTTGCTACCAGGAAAAACTTTGAACACCAATAGTTGGCTAACTGAGATAGAAGAACAAAGACGGTTTGACACCCTGGTGAGTAGATCTAAAGCATTTGCCTGGAACTATAAAGATATGAGAGGAATACACCCTAGTTTGTGCATGCATCATATCTATACTGAGGATGTTCAACCTATTCGCCAACCACAATGAAGACTTAATCCTGTCCTTAAGGACATCATTAAAACTGAGATTGAGAAGCTCTTACAGGTAGGATTTATCTACCCAATTTCTGACAGCAAGTGGGTGTCACCCTTGGTTGTAGTTCCAAAGAAGAATGGGAAGTGGAGAGTGTGTGTAGACTATAGGGAGCTTAACAAAGCAACACGAAGAGACTATTTTCCCCTGCCATTCATGGACCAAGTGTTGGATAACTTGGCTAGGAGGAAATATTTTTCATTCTTGGATGGATTTAGTGGATACAACCAGATATAGGTAGTAGTAGAAGACCAGGATAAGATGACCTTTACCTGCCCTTGGGGAACATTTCCATATAGGGTTCTTCCCTTTGGCTTATGTAATGCTCCTGCCACATTTTAGAGGGCCATCCTGACTATATTTGTTGAGTTAGTAAATGAGTGTGTGGAAGTCTATATGGAAAACTTCACTATATATGGTTCAACTTTTGGTGAAGCCCTCACAAATCTAGACAAGGTGTTAAAACGGTGTGAAGATCATCAGTTGTCCCTAAGTCACGAGAAATCTTTGAACATGGTGGAACAAGGAATAGTGTTGGGACATCATATTTCAGCCGAAGGAATTAAGGTTGATCCTAAGAAAATTGAAGTCACACAACAAATCGAGATCCCAAAAACACATACTGATGTTAGGAGTTTCTTAGGGCATGCTAGATACTACTGAAGATTCATAGAAAACTTTAGTAAAATCGCAACCCCTATGTTTTCTCTCCTTCAAAAGAATTTGGACTTCATTTGGATGCCTGAGTGTCGGTCTTCATTCAAAATTATTAAGGAAAAACTCATCTCTGCCCCTGTCCTTCAAGGACCTAATTGGAATCTTTTGTTCCACATTTATGTTGATGCATCTAATGATGTCATTAGAGCAGTTCTAGGGAAAGAAGATGAAAATGGGGAAAAATATACTATATACTTCATAAAAAAAATTGACACTAACAAAAAAGAACTATACCACAACTGAGAAAGGATTCTTGGCTGTAGTGCATGCAATCAAGAAATTTTGACATTATGTCACAGGATATAAAGTTACAGTGCATACAAATCACTCAAACATTAAGTATCTCATGAACAAACCAATGGTAAATGCAAGGATAATTAGGTGGTTACTTCTCCTCTAGGAATTCAATGTCACAATTGTTGACAAACCAGGGAAATCCAATGTAGTCAAATATTTCTTATCTCAGATTAAACATGATGGTGATTGTGCTCTAGTACAAGACAAGTTTCCATATGAAAATATGTTTTTCATTTCCGTTAAAACACCTTGGTTCACTAAAAATGCAAATTACTTGGCCACCACAAAAGTGCCACCTCATTTTTCATCAAAACAAAAGAAACGCCTTGTTAGAGAAAGTGCCCCTTTTAAATGGATTAATGGAATCTTGTTTCGATGTGGACTCGATATGGTTTTATGATGGTGTGTTAGGGCAGATGAGACTTATAGTATTTTGAGTGCCTGCCATGATGACCCTTTAGGAGGGAATTATTCTGCTAAAAGGACAACTCACAAGATTTTGGGAGTAGGATACTACTATCCCTCAATGCACAAGGAAATCAAGAAATGTGTTTGCTGATGTGATGAATGTTAAAGAGTAGGTAGGCCAACTGCTTCTAATGAAATTCCCCTACAGCCTTAGGTAGTTCTTGAACCATTTGAAAAAATGGGATTGGATTTTATTGGACGAATAGACCCTCCTTCACAAGGAAAAGAATACATCTTGGTCTATATTGACTACCTAACTAAGTGGGCAGAAGTGCAAGCCCTATGTATTTCTAGGGAGGAACAGGTAGCCAATTTCCTCTACAATAGAATTTTCCTCAAATTTAGAGATCCAAGGACAATTGACACCGACCAGGGCCCCCAGTGTATCTTCAAAGTTCTACTAGCATTCACAAATCACTTCTAGGTAAGTCACAAGAAGTCCTCACCCTACCACCCACAGGAAAATGGTCAAGTTGACATCACTAATAGGGAGTTGGAAAATATTTTGATGAAAACGGTTTCTTCAGGAAGGAAAGACTGGGCTAGGAAGCTACCGGAAGCTGTCTGGGCCTACAACATGACTTGGAAACCAACCAATAGCAATAGCCCCTATGAGTTAGTCTTTGGGAAGAAACCCCTCTTACCCATCAAATTTGAACTCCAAACCCTTAGGACAGCCATAGAATTGAGCATGGATCTTAAACAAGCCCAAATTGAGAGAGTCTTACAGCTTAGTGAACTGGATGAACTTCATTTGAATGTCATCATCAAATTGAATTGATCCAACAACGTAAGGTATGGCATGATAAACACATCAAAGAGAAAGAATTATGTATCGGGGATTGGGCATTACTATTCAATTCTAGATACAAGGATCATCAAGGGAAACTCAGGACACAGTGGCTTGGACCATATGAGATTTCTGAAGTGTTTTCTAATGGTTCAATCCAGCTGAAACCTATTGATGGTGATACCCAAACTCTCCTAGTTAATGGGAACCGATTACATCTCTACCATAAACCTGTTAATAAGGAAGAGTTTACAAAAATGGTGGGAACATAGGGAGAAATCCACTGCACTGACTCTGTCATGGCAGGGTCAACATAGTTTTTCCATCCTAATAATAATTATAATAATAATAAATCATCTTCATTTCAAAATGTTTCTTTGATTGGTTTTATCATTTGGACTTGACTAAAATTTTGTCTCTATTTTAAAGGACTTCACCTATTTCCAAGCATAATTCTGGTGCACCTTGCTATGGTGCTCTGGAATCTGTTAGCACAATTATTGCGATGCTCCAGAAATTGTTGCTACAATTTTCCAAAATCTACACAACAAATTGGTGTCACTCATCACTTTGATCTTGCATTCTAACACATCACTCAATAGTGCTTCGGGAAGCCAAGGCCAAAATACCACAACTTTCTTCCTTCTGGCTACATCTTTTCAGCGATGCTCCAGAATTCTATTGCTTCTTCCTTTTGGCTGCATCTTTTCAACGATGCCCCAAAATTTTGTTGTTTCTTCCCTCTAGTTGCATCTTTTCAACAATGCTCCAAAATTCTACTATTTCTTCCTTTCGGCTGCATCTTTTCAGTGATGCTCCAGAATTCTGTTGTTTCTTCCCTTTGATTGCATCTTCTCAACGATGCTCCAGAATTCTGTTGTTCTTTCCTCCGGTGACATCTTTTCAACGATGCTTTGAAATGTTTCTCAGGTGCTTTAGAATTATGTTTAGATGCTCCAAAAAAATTTCTTGCTTCTTTGGATGCATCTTTCGACAATGCTCTAGAAATTTTGGTTGTTGCTCTAGCTGCGTCTTTCGACAATGCTTCAAAAATTTTGGTTGTTGTTTTGGTGGCATCATTTCAATGATGATTCAGAATCTTTGATCTGGTCAGCATGTTCTGATGACATCTCTCTATGGTGTTCCAGAACTCTCTTCTTCTCTACTTCAGTTGCATTTCTCGATAATGCTCCAGATTTTTGGTATAAATATTGTCTTTCTAGTCTTTTGATTTTTTCTAAGTTTCGAGCATGCCCATCATTTAATGTTGCTTTGAGATTTGCTCCCTTATAATTATTCTGCCACATCATACTGAATCTTTCCATAATAAATAAGATTATTATGACACCTTTTTGTCATAATATTTTTCCCTTGACATTTCAACCATTCCATTTGTGCCATTATTATTCATCGCCACCTTTTCCAACCATAGGACTATCCAATTACATCAACATAGGTGAGTGACATTTGATCTAATGAAAAGACTTAAGGTGTGTGCGAATTTATTTATTTAGAGGGTTAGCATTTATTTTGAATAAAGGTTAATTAATTGGCATGATCCATCCTCCCTGCAATTTTGAAACCTGTGCCCTTTACATGATTGCTAAGAGTACAATAGTAATTGTAATTCCCCATGAAAGTTTGTCATAATTATGTAGTAAGGTGACAAGAAAGCTGGTAATTATTTCCTTCCCCGTTGAGTATATCAACATAGAACTCTTTTTCCATCTACAATTCAGTGAAGAGAGAATTTTAGAGTTCTACAAAATCTCACTAGGAAACAAAGGAAATGAGAGGCGCTAAAAAGAAGTTTGAGCCAAGTTTGGTAGCATCATTGTTGGCATTGGGTAATATAGCAAGTTTATTCTAGAAATTTGGATGGTTGGACTTCATGAAACAATTTGAAGGGTATCCAAAGTAGCTTTTGAAGGAATTTGCCAAGAATTTCACAGATGGGCAAGCCATGGTGTACGACAAATGATTTTTGGTAAGTATGAAAGTCGTTGCTTGTCTTTCTAGTCTCGAAAATAAAGGAATTAATTTGAATGAGAATGCTCATGTTCCCTATCAAAATTTAATAGAGCTATTCCATAGGAAAGGGTAACCCCAACCTATAATTACCATAAGCACTAGGGGACAAAATAAGGGAATCCATAGAATGTCTCTTCTAGAACCTTGGAGGTATGTTGCAGCCTAGATTATTAAATATTTCACTTGTGAGGGACAAATGACTATAGTTTTGGGACCCCATTTTTCTTGCTGACTCATTTACGCCATGACATTGAGGACCCTACTCTTAGGGTAAATTTACTATCTTTTCTCTGCCATTTAGTCACCTCTATAATGGAAAATTATAAAGTTGGGACGCGGCCCCTTAAACACCATGGTCTGATACAACTAATATGTAAATACTATTTCCACAAAAATCCAAAAAAAAAGTGGCAAAGGTTTCTACAAAAAATTGAAAATGAGGAGCCAGGAAGGTCACTTGAGGAGGGAGAATCCTCTAAGAAAAAAGAGCAATTTGTAGAACCCTCCTCAGAAGCATTAGACACCCCCGAGTCCCAACATACCTCTATGGCTCCTAGTGGTGATGCACCATAAACTTTTCCAGATGAATTACAAACCTTAGGATAGGAAGGGGAGGTGGGAATTGTGCATTCCGGAGGAGAAGAGGAGCCTCCTCGAAAGAAAAAGAAATGAAGTAAAGTTACTTTTCAAAAAACTCCTTCTCTTTGGAGGAGTAAAAGGTTATCTTCAGGGGCCAATGAAATTGAACCTCCGAACATAGGCAGTAATTCAAAAAGTAAGAAGGACAAGACTCCAATAAAGGTGGTAGATATTGATAGTCCACCTGATAATGAGGAAATAAATGAAACAAAAAAGAAAGGGGATCAACTTCCTAGGGAAAAGGACAAGGAAACCCTATCACTAGAAGAACAAGAAGGGGAGAAAATACAATCACCACATTCATAGCAGAATGAAGATGAACCTGTGGGAGGATTCTCTCATTTTCTTGATAGAGCATGGAGTATACTAGAAATTGAAGAAAATGTACATCATATTAATGAAGAAATAGAAAAAGTTCCTTACTCATCCTTTCCTGAGAACACTAAGGCATAAAATGTACCTCATGTTGATGAAAAAGTGGAAGTGCCTCACTCATCGCTTCTTGAGGAAACTAAGGAGGAAAATGTGCCTCATCTTGATGAGGAAATTCCTCATGCATCCTTCTCTGTGGACACAGAGGATATAGAATCCAGTCAAAGAAGTGAGGAATTAGAAAAGTTGAAGGCATAAATTGTGGGGTTGAGAGCCAGGTTACAAGATGACGAAGCAAAAATTAACCAACAAAATAATAAATTGAGGTGAAAACTACCATTGTACATAAAAGAGACCAGGAAATTACAAAATTGATAGCACAAATGGAGGAAAAAGACAAAATTATTGAACAGGTGCAATACCATATTCAACAATGGAATCAACAGGGTAAGCAACATTAGGTTGCTTTGTGTGAAAAAGATAAGTGTATTCAAGACTTGAAAAATAATTTTATGCAATTATTTAGTTCTTTTGAAGAAGAAAAGAATATATAGGAAATTGAATTAAATGCCTCTATGAGTAAAATTGTGGAGCTAGAACAAAATTTGCAGGAGAGTGACACTCAATCAGTCATGGAATCAAAGGGGACACAAACTGAACCTATTGTTATAGACTGGTTCCAGGTACGCATTCCCGCAATATTAATGAAATGGATAGAGCATTGTTATCTCTTGAAGGATGTGGAACTTGAGAGTAATAGGTTAAAGAGGGAATTAGTAATGTTAAAAGAATTTTTCCATCAAGTATATAGGGGTAAATAGGATGCCTATGAAATTGGTGAATTTCTATTAGCTTGTAGAAGACCATCTAGGTTGTATTCCATGTTTCTTAATGAACAAGTTTTAAGATGGAAATTGCAAAGAATTCGCCAAAACCAGCCACATGATCCTGATGAAAGGGAATTTGTAAAAATATTTGTTGAGTCACTCCCTGAACAAATTTTTTTTTGTGTGAGTTATTTGGTCATAATCTACTCCTAGAGAAATGCATAGATTTCTTTATTAACTTCTTTGTGGGAGAAGTAGAATTGAGATCATTCCTGTCTACAATGAAAAATCAACTTCACTCGCAAGACATATGAGAATGTGCATAGGTAGAAAATATTGTAGGGTTGCAAATGAGGTACCCTCATAGGAATCCTTTCTCTTTTAAGGCACAATTTCTGGGTGTCAAACTTAAAAAGGAAGTATAGGTCAAATACAAGAACAACCTCTAGTTGTTTCATGATCACTTTCAGGAATAGGGACCACAATTAATAGGACCAATATGGCATGCATGTGAAGAGAGGTATACCCCTCTTCCTATGCATCTCAGGAAAAGGGAGATAATTTCACCCCTTAATATTAGATGGTCCTATGGAAGAGCAGTAGCTTTGGGAAAAATTCTTGAAGAATTAAAGATTAATTGGATCGGTATGAGGTATAGACCCCCTTGCTTCTTTCTCCACCTCCTTCAGTATATACCAATCTAGAACAAAGTGAGGACAATTTTACTAGGTGGAAACAAAGAGTCACCTTTCATCAAGGATTCTTGAGGAACACAAAGACATTGGACATAGAAGTAGATGATGTGCATGATCTCAGTGCTAAGTATGAGGAGATGAATAGGATGAATGATGGAAAGGGGGCACACCAAGGAGCAAGAGGACCTACTTAGACTTAGGAAGGGGAGAAATAATGGGCTCAATATGAAAATCTAAACCTTTTAGCCAAAATTACCTTGCCAATTGATTGCCTTTAGGAAAAATAGTTGCTCTCTTTTTTATGAATAAGCATGAAAACTTTACTTCTTGAAGTTAGGAAAATTAAGCTTACTTATGTTTGTTTAATGGTTTAATCTTTGAGTATTTCACAGGTCAACTCCACTCCCAATCACCATTCCAGTCAAAAGATAAATGAACGCGGATCTTAATACTTTTGAAGACAAGCGAGTGGGTGTGAAAATTTCAGGAGCACACGTTTTGGGGATGAGTCTTTATAATTCTGTTCTTTTTCAGTTTCAAAAAATTTATTGCTCATGCAAGCCTCTTTAATATTGTATGCCACGGGCTTTAAAGTCCATTTGTTATTGGCAATCTATTAAAAAAGACTCTATCAACTAGAAAGTAGGATTTTTGTTATTTGTTTTATATAAATATGTAACTGTTGCAAATGATGAATAGAGAAGAAGATTATCGTTATGTTGCCAATTTTTCTTTTGAGTAAAAACTACCATATGAACGAAAATAAGTTTTCCCACCACTCTTTGAATTACTGAGCAATATGAATGAAGTCTTTGGAATGAAGTAACTTAGAGAATTTCCAATGCATGTGATTTGAGGTAGTTGTAGACACACCTGAGAGTTGGCCACTCGAGGGTTATAGATAGATAGATAAGTATTCTATTTCTTATTCTATATTTCCTTTTAGTAGATAATAGTTGAAATTATAATTTATGCTCAGGGGTTATAGATAGATAGATAGATAAGTATTCTATTTCTTATTCTATATTTCCTTTTAGTAGATAATAGTTGAAATTATAATTTATTTTCAAGAGTATATGCTATGTTGTCAGTGTCAAGCCTACAGGTTGTAGCCAAGTCTATAGTTTCTGAACTTAACATTTGAATGTTTGGAGCACCTTTCTTCAGTTGATTTTGTACATCATTTTATGTTAGCAGTTGGATTGTTATCTTTTTCACTAGATAAATGTTTCCTAATTTCTTTACATGTTTCAATTCCTCAGCAATTTATGCATTCTTTAGGTTAATCATTTCCATGCTTTCTAGTTTAGTGGTGATGCTTTTTAGATTTATAGTTTTCTGTTTTCTAGTTTTAATCATTTTATACTTTCTAGGTTGATGATTTATTGCTTTCAAGATTAGAGGCCCTTTAGCTTAGAACCCTTTTTTTTTCTTCAGTTGATTAGTATTTAGGGAAACTAAGAGAGATAAATTGAGATGTCTTCTATTGCATATAGCCATTGGACACTACTCGGTTGATATATTGATGAGTTTATTCACTAAAGTGTTAGGACCTAACAATAGCCTATCACAAATCGTATCTGCCTATTCCCCTTTTCATATTCAAGAGATTTAGGTGATCTTTTCTGAGATATAGGTGATTCTATCCCTAAATAGGAAAATTTGCATCATGAGTCGGCCCAATTCTTGTGGATCTCGAAGAGATAGGCGAACTTGAGTCCCATAGATAGGCGAAGTTTCTCAACATAGAGGTGAATCCATGATCCTTAGATATGTGAATTTGCTACTTGGAACAACGAATTTGTGCTACACAGAGGTGTATGTGCTTCACATCAAAAATCCTAAGAGTTAATCCTTTTGGCCACTGAAAGCCTATTGTTTTTTGGAGTTTGTTTCTGTGATCAAATTTTTTATATCATCATCCATTTTCCCATGGTCGTCATTTTAGTCCATCTGCATTTTCCAAAAGTCATCAATTCATCCATCAAATCATATATGTGCATCTTAGAACATACCTAGCATGCATATCCATCATCAATTCATCAATCCCAATCATCTAGACTTCATTCTAGGGGTTTTTATCCAAGTTGGATTAGGTTTCTAATCCTAATCGTCATCTTTCACACTCACTTAGGATTGTTATCCATCTTGAGTCAGTAATCATCCTCGACCCAATCAATCTACTTCCATCTTGAGGTAGATTCGATGTCGTAATCATCCTTTTCGTAGTCTATTATGATCATCAATATCAAACGTCATCTAGTCAAACCTTTGAACTTGGTTTGGAGCCAATTTTATCAATCCAATCTAATCGATCATACCATCCTATCAACTATCCAATCTAATCAATCTACCTGATCAAATCCAATCAATCATCCAAATCGCCTCATCTAATTGATCAATCAAATATTCAATCATCTCATCTAGTCAATCCTTCAATCATCACTTAGGTCATCCCTTCACTGCATCTTAGGGCTTAGTGTCATCTTAGTCACTTGTTATTTTTTTCATTTTCATGCCCCTTACCCGATCGCAATAAAAAAAAATCATGGGAGAACAACAGGCCCAAGGTACCCAACCTCACATTCCTTAGGATCCCACCAATGGTGGCTCATTGCAATCAAATATTGAGGTCCACACCACATCGCCTCCTACTGATGAGAGCATGGTCAACCAACCTAAGGTCACGGTTGATGAATATCTTAACAACCCCGTCAATGTCCAAATGACGGATCATCTCCTTAATGAGTGTGGGGATAAAATCCTTGCCACCCTACTCTTGAAGGGATTCAAAACACTGCCAAGGCTTGATCTATCAAAATATGTCAATATCACACCTCCTATGCCTCCATTGACTTAGGATTCGCAGAATTCACAGAATAATCCAGGTAATTCATACATCCTCGAGGGTCCACCCCAAGATAATTGGTATCAACTTGGGTTTGGAAATGTTGTGCTCTATCAAAAAACACCCCCTGTGCCACCTCCTCGGGTTTCAATCTCGGTTATGGGAGCATTGTTTGATCCTAACAATCCCCAAGGTCTTGATCCTCACAATCCTTTTATCCTGGGTATGCCATAAGGTCCTTTCAATCCACCAAATATGAATATCCCACAAGGTTCAACCCCCATACCATCTGCACCACCTCTTCCACCAAATCAATTGGGTCAGTTACCAGGGAATACTGGGGGAAATCCTTTCGCTACACCACCTCTACCTCCTGGATCTATGCTTGCATCAAGCTTACCGCCACCGCTGTTTACATCTTAGCAACCAACTTAGGGTAATGTCCTATCTTCGCATCAATTGCAAGGCAATCCGCAACGACCTCCACAACATACTCACATTCCATCTTAACCACCTCACCAACAACCTCCACAACAGAATATCCCAATCCTATCACAACAACAACAACCACCCCTGCACAAATCTCAGGGTAATCTATCACAACCTCCCCATCAATTGCGAGCTCTTCCTCATCAAAAAATATCACAACATAATACCCCATCCTTCCAACAACTGCAAGTTCCTCAACAACCTCAAATTCCACCCTAGCCTCTTTATCAACAACTTCTATCTTACCAACAACCCCCTTAGCACTCACAAATCCCAACACAACCACAACAATCCCACCAACAAATTCCTGGAAATATTGTTTCTTAGTACCTATATCACCCCCTGAGCACATATTATGTGCAACCTGCTCTATCCAATCCTAACCCCGGTTATCCTCACCACAATTCACAATAGTATAAACAACAACCATCTTATGCTACTCCTTCACAACCATAACATAACATCCAATATCAGCAGCCCAATCTGCAACCCTCTTATGCTTCCCAACAATATGCTACTTACAATTATCAATCCAATCCGTATTATGCCTCCGAAAAACAACCATCATATTAGTTGGGTGCCTCTACCTCATATTACCAAGCACCTCCATCATATCAACAAGGTGCCTCCTCTTCATATTATCAAAATTTTTCATCATATCAGCAAATTTATATCACTCACCAATCCACGTATCCCAATCAATATCAACAAACTCCTTCATATCCACCTCCCCCATTATACGATCAAATCACTTCGACTCCATCTCCATCATATCGATAATATTCTTCCAATAATCAATCCAATCCATCTAATCCCCCTACATCGACACCTGTCAACAAGGAGTGGGAAGAGATAAAAGTTGCATTGAAAGACTTACAAGCAGGGACATCCAAAAAGTCTTTCAAATTCAAAGAGATTTTCCCTTATTCATTTGATCCTTTGATTTCACTTGTTCCTTTTCCTAAGTAGTTCGAGATGCCATTTTGACAAGTCCAAAGGAACCAAAGATCCAAGAAACCATCTCCAAGAATTCTACACAAATTGCCAAGAAGTCATGTACAATGATAACTATCTCCTATGACTGTTTCCTAGGCGTTTAATGGGGATAACTCTAGATTGGTTTATGGGTCTTCCAAAGGGGTCAATCTCTTACTTTGCATATCTTTTAGAAAAAAAATTACACACTTCTTCAAATTGGAGAAGGATATTGATGCCTTAGATCTTCTGAAAGAAAAACAACGTGAGGGAGAAACCTTTGCAAGCTACCCCCAAAGGTGGTGTGCCTTGGCTAGTCGACTAAAGTCTCATCTTAGTGTGAAAGACCTAGTGACCATCTTTGTAGCAAACACTCTTCTAGACATGTCTCATAACCTTAATCTTCATTGTGTCACTTCCTTCTAAGAGGTCATAGAAAAGCACACCACCATTGTGAGAGCCCTTATTTCCAAAGGACAAATTAAAATCTATAACTCTGACAAGGATAAGCCATTTGGAGATAAGTCCCATTATTGGAACAAAAACAAGAATGTTTTCAATGATGGTGTCACTAATACCAATCATGTACAAGTATCCAAAACCTCACAAAATCCACAATATGTCCCTCATCAACAATCGATCACCAATATCATATTTGTACCATAGGGTGCACCTCGTCCTCCTCAAAAATCCACTCAGAATAACCAAGGGAATAATAAACACTCATTTACTTCCTTGGGTGAATCCTTAGATGCTATATTCAAGAAGATTTTACAAGCGAGCTATCCAGTCACTTATCTTGTGACTAAGCCTTTTGACGATTCCAAACCAAAACTAGCTTGGTTTAGGGAAAACGAGTATTAAGACTTTCATAAAATTAAAGTTCATTCTACTAATAAGTGTCAGGGACTTAAAATTCATATCCAAGATCTCATAGATCGAGGAGATATAGTAGTGGATGCTAATCAAACAATGTCATCCAATGCTCTACTTTAGATATATCAAAATGCTTTCCCCAAACACAACTAGGGTGTCAGTACCTCTAACACCAATCCCAGGTCAAAAAATAACAATAATCAAAATAACAACATGAATAACATTAGTTACAAAAATGTACCCTATAACTATGATGACATTGTCATGTGCATCAACCAAGTCGAACCATGTGTGTCCATGATTCACGTCAAGGGTAAAGATTCGCAGTGTGCTATTATGACCCGCCGTACCAACATCTATATTCCTAGTCCTTCCACGTCATCCCAACCAGCTCATGTGAGCTCCCAATATAATATTCTTGATCATGTAGGAAAGAATCTCGCTCAAATATCCATCTTGTATTTTCTCAAGTCTTTCCCCATCCATCAAGAGATCCTAACCAAAGCTTTATGGAATACCCATGTGCTTAATGATATAGATCCTACTCAATTTCAAGCCTTAGTAGGACACTTTTCATCAACATATCAATTCGGCTTCAGTCAAAATGATATGCCATCCATCGATTCAAACCATAATCACCTACTTCACATTGAAGTCCTTGTAGCCCGTCATAAAGTGAAAAGGTTATTGGTAGATAATGGCTCTGCCCTCAACCTCTGTATGTTGAAGTTCATAAAATAGATGGAGTATACACATGCTGACTTGAATAATTAGGTTATCACCATCAAATCTTATGACAATGCAGAAAGGGGTTCTGAAGGAATTATTTGTCTTCCCATTCAAGTTGGCCTCGTAGTGCAGTACACCACATGTCATGTCCTTGATCTGGACCTCCCATACAATATCCTCCTTGTCTGCAAATGGATCCACACCATGTAGGATATTTTTCCACTTATCATCAATGTATCACGTTCCCATTCAATGGGATGGAAGTAACCATACATGTTGATCTGTAACCCTTTGAATATTTCTATGCTTTGGAAGCTTCCTTTTCCCATTTCCACTATTGTCTAGGGGTTGAAGTGGGGCACCTTAGGCATCATCTTCTAATCCATCATCCACCACATCATCCATTCCATCCACCACATCCGAATCCACAATTACCAAGGTCCAAATCATAGATAAGGGTTGTGGGGAATACAAAATGCGCACAGATCTAAATGTGGCAACCATGCCACCATCTCCTTGTGCATATGGTCAACCTTCTAAGTCTGTACCAAAAGAAGAAAAGAAGACAATAACACTCATCTCCAAGAATGTTGGGTTGAGCACCTTCTGATCCCCAAGAACATGACAAGATCAACCAAATGATGACATTGGTCAGTGGATATACAAGGAAGAAACTGAGCCTTCCCCGCCTCTTATTGAATACTTTCAAGAGACTTATCCTCGTGCGTCCAAGTTAGCTAAAAAATACAATTATCAGGGGGGAGGTCTTGGAGTAGAAGAAAAAGGAAGATTGTAGCCTGTTGACACTCCTGTGCGACCTAAAAATTTGGGCTTAGGCTATGATAAAAAGCAAAAGGGTCCTACACCATCAGCTAGTACCTCTAATAATGTCAATGTGGATAGTGGTTTCCTTGAGGACATACCCAAGGAAGAGACTATCATACTCTCTTATGATGATGCAGATCTCCTTGTGCTATTTGACTACTTGCCCGTCTTTACCATTAACTTATCCCTTCACCATCTCGAGCTTATTGATTGGGAAATACGAGTTAGCACACCTATTGATACCTTTCCTTTAGTGGACACTTACATACATCTCATTAGATTGGGGCAAGATGAACACCCTAACCACAAAATTAAAAAGAAGAAAAATAAAAAAGGGTCATCTAGTGAAAACCTTGATGAGGAGCTGGAGGATGGGGATGTTCATCTTCCCCTTGTAGTTACTCATTTGAACGGTCTTCCATCTTGATCAAAGAGACATAGGAAGTCAATTTGGGAACATAAGACCCTAAGATCACATACGTAGCCAAATCATTGTCAGAGGATAAGCATTATATCATTGTCAACCTATTAAAAGAAGGAATCATCAACTTTGTGTGGACCTATTCAGACATGCCAAGATTAGATCTTGCACTAGTTGTGCACCATTTGGATGTTCATCCAGATGCCAAACTTGTTAAATAGAAGCTAAGAAAAATGCATCTCTAGGTAGCTTTGCTCGTCAAGAAAGAGTTGGAGAAACTGTTAGAGGTTGGGTTCATAAGACCTATTGATTATTCTCATTGGATATCCAACATAGTGCCTATTGCCAAACCAAATGGGAACATCAGATTCTACACAGATTTTTAGGATCTCAATAAAGTTTGTCCTAAAGATGATTCCCCTCTTCCAAACATTTACATGCTAGTGGATCTTACAGTAGGGCATGAGATGCTACCCCTTATGGATGGATTTTCTGGCTATAACCAAATTAGAATTGTACTAGAGGATCAACATAAAACTGCCTTCACCACCCCTTGGGACATCTTCTGCTATAATGTCATGCCCTTCGGTCTCAAGAATGTGGGGGGAACCTATCATTGTGCTATGACTGTTATCTTCCATGGCCTCATCCATATCATAATGGAAGATTATTTCAATGACTTATTGGGGAAGTCCAAGACCAAAGAAGAGCATCCCATGATCTTGAAGAAGATATTTTAACGGTTAGAGCACTACAAGCTGTGTCTAAATCCATAGAAGTGTGTATTCAGAGTCACATATAGAAAGTTGTTGGGATTCATAGTCTCTCGAAGGGGTATTGAGGTAGATTTAGCAAGGGTTAAGGCTATAATGGAAATTCCCCCTCCACACAATCTTAAGCAATTAAGAAGCCTTCAAAGAAAGCTACAGTCCATCAGACGCTTCATAGCCCAGCTTGTTGAAAAGTGTCAATCATTCACCCATATGATACGTAAAGACATCACTTTCAAATGGGATTCAGAGTGTCAACAAGACTTCAATAAAATTAAGGATTACTTGGCTCATCCACCTATAATGATGCCCCCTATCCTAGGAAAACCACTTATGTTGTACATATCAACTACATTTGTTTCACTAGGGGAATTACTAGCACAACATGATGAATCCTCTAAGGAATGATCAATCTCTTACATTAGCAGAACACTTGTAGGTTATGAGCTCAACTATTCCCCAATGGAAAAATCTTGTCTAGCAGTGGTCTTCAGTTCACAAAAGCTTCAGCAGTACATGCTTAGTCATCTCATCAAGCTAATTTCAAAAGTTGATCCACTTAAGTGCCTGTTATCCAGAAACTCCTTAACTAGTCGCGTGGCCAAGTGGGTCATGTTACTGAGTGAATTTGACATCAATTATGTGGATCGAAAAGAAATTAAAGGACAAGTGATAGCAGATTAGTTGGCCAATTCCCCTTTGGTTGATGCATATCTATTAGTAGTTAAGTTTCTTGATGAAGGAGTTCTTACAGTCATAGAATAGATACATGGATGCTCTACTTTGATGGGTCATACACACATAATGGAGCTGGCACGGGTGTTCTATTTGTCACTCCTCAAGGTGACTACATCCCAAAGTCATTCAGATTAGCTTTTCCATGCACTAACAATATTGTTGAGTATGAAGCTTTGATCACTGGCCTCAAAATCGTCATTCAATGGAACATTTCTTGCCTTCGTGTCTTTGGTGATTCACAACTCATTATCAAGCAATTCAATGATGAGTTTCAGACAAAAGATGATAAGTTGTTGCCATACAAACGTATGGTGGATGACTTTAAGAAGTATTTCACCTTCTTCTAGTTTGAGATAATTCCCAAAGTCTAGAATAAAGCAGCAAATGCAATGGCTACGATTGGTTCCCTCATCAACATGCATCGAACAAGCTATGAGTTTCTAGTTGAACAACTCCTAATCCTAGCATATGATGTCCCTCATAGTGAGATGGTGTGTGATATCATAGGTACTGATTCACATTGGTACCATGAAATTTATACCTACCTCTATGATAATATCCTACCATCTGATCTTAACTAAAATCAATGTAAATCATTTATCCAACGAAAGTCCCGCTATACCATCATAGGAGATACACTTTATCAAAGGGGGTATGACGTGTTGGAAACACAAGGGAAGACAACTGAGAGGGGGGGTGAATCAGTTGTCACATAAATTAAACTTATTCTCATATCTGATATATAAAGATGAAAGCATAAACCATCAACACATCAAAAACACACATAACACCAAGAAATTTTTATGTGGAAACCCTATTAGGGGAAAAACCACGGTGGAGGTTATTCCACAAGATTATACCCTATTAAAAGTATAAGAATAATAAAAATGGGGAATGCACATGCATTCAGGCACACTACCTAGAGCTCACTACTCAAATACAACAAGGCTTATTGCCCAAAGGAGGACACATTGTCTTACAGAAACATTTAGATTACATTCGCAAGATTTTGAACTAAGAAAATAGCATATGCTAATGCCTGATTATAGTTTTGGTTAAGCACATGAACACTTCTTCACACTTTGCTCTCTCTTCTTCACACTATGCTTCTTCCTTTGAATGATTAGGACATTATTCACATATCTCATACCTTCAAATAGAATAAACAATCACTTATATATATCCGTAACAAGAGATTACATCGCTATATGTCGGCTTCAACAAAACATATACAAACTGTTGGCCCAAATCAATAACAATTATCAATGTGAATCAAACAATGTTGGCCACAACATAGTGAAGACCCAAAATAAAATCCTTGAACATGAACCACCTTCAAAAATTATGCCTCGAAGATCCACAACACGCTACAATCACCTTGTCAGCCATGAACATCAAAAACATGAACACACAAAAGAAAATCACCAATCGTGAGCACAATGATCAATGCAGATCAACAACACAAATAGAGCATGATCTATAAACAACCACAAGCATCATGAATCACCATAGAAGCATAAAAAAAAATCAACTTACTAGAATCACATCATCTTCTTTCAGGAACATCAACTGAAGCAACAAAATAATTGTCAGAACATAGATACTCATAACTCAATCAAATCTTCATGTAGATCTTTGAAACTTAACGTGGATAAACTAGATATACTCGAAAACAAACCCTTTAGTCCACAACCTTTGATCATCAACATACTAAACTTCACTGCACCACTGACAACCTGCAACTTATTTTACTACAATATTCTCAATATCCTCGACATATACAACATTTAAGACATTAATGCCAATAGCGTTGACATCAATGACAACTACATATCAGAAACATCCAACAATCTCCCCCTTTGGCATTGATGGCAACACATGATGGGAAAAACACCATCAACACAACTTTCTCTTAACACTTTATCCCCCTTAGGTTTTGACTCTTTTCTCCTCAACTCTTTCACATGACTCTTCTCCCCATTTGAAATCAATGACAAAGATAATGTGTATCTTTCTCCACACAAGCTCTAAAACATAATTTTGAACATCTAACTACTCCCCCTGAGTAGCAGCCACCACAACATCAATCTAGATCAAGATATGACTATGAAATGCATGGAATGATGCAAGTCAATGCATCTTAGTTCTAATAAGGATGGGTAATCACCCCTAGCTTCCCTCTGAGATACTCAAAATTGTCCTTAGGAAATGGCTTGGTAAAGATATCTACAATTTGTTCCTTAGTGGGCACATATCCAATCTAACTTCCTTTTCACTCACCTTCTCTCTCAAAAAGTGAAACTTGATAGATATATGCTTGGTTTTTGAATGCAGCACCAAATTCTTAGAAATGTTAATTGCACTTGAATTTTCAGAGAATATAGCAATAGGTTCATCATACACAACTCTGATGTCTTTCAACATCTGCTTCATCCACAATACTTGAGTACAATTGTTAACAACAACAATGTATTATGCCTTTGTAGTAGATAAAGAAATGGCATTCTACTTCTTACTTAACCATGAAATCAACTTCTTTCCTAGGAAAAATGCACCACCACTAGTACTTTTTATGTCATCCGCATCTCCTACCCAATCAATATCAGTAGAATCCCTCAAAGTAAGGTCATCATCTTTAGGATACCATAGGCCAAAATCAACTATCCCCTTCAAGTACCTAAAAATCCTCTTCACAAATGTCACATGGGATTCCTTAGGATCAACTTGAAATCTTGCAACAATACATATGACATTCATGATATCAGGTCTTGTTTGAGTCAAATAAAGCAATCCACCAATCATGGATTTGTATCTATTCTGATTTTATTTCGTAGAATCATCATTGTCAAATTACATCCGGTCAGCATCGATGTACCAACTGGCTTTGAATCTTCCATACCAAACTTCTTTTGCAATTATTTCACATACTTGGAATGAGATATAAATATCCCTTTATCTAGCTGAGTAATTTGCAATCCCAAAAAGAATTTCATTTCTCCAATCATAGACATCTCAAACTCACTCTGCTTCTCATTAGCGAACTTCATGCACAAGCTATCATCTCCTCCAAAAATGATATCATCAACAAAAACTTCAACTATCAAATCTTTATCATGATCAATCTTGAAATATAGATTACTATTAGCAGTACCTTTGTTAAATCCAAGCTTCAACAAATACTTGTCCAATCTGGCATACCATGCTCTTGGGGCTTGCTTAAGTCCATACAGTGCTTTCTTCAACTGACAAACCATATCTTCCTAATTAGTCAATTGAAATCCTTCAAGTTGCTCAACATACACTTCTTCTTCCAGTTCACCATTTAGAAATGTTGAATTGACATCCATCTGATAAACCTTGAAGTTTTTGTAAGAAGTATAAGCAAGAAATAGTCTCACAGCTTCAATCCTAGCAACAAGAGCAAAATTTTCTTCAAAGTCAATCCCTTCCATCTAAGAATATCCTTTACACACCAGTATTTCTTTGTTTCTAACCACTTCACCTTGCTCATTCAGTTTGTTTCTAAAGACCCATTTAGTTCCAATTATATTTTTTCCTTAGGTCTAGGAACAAGAATCCATCTATCATTCTTGTCAATCTACAATATTTCTTCTTTCATTGCTTCCACCCAATGTTCATCTTTGCATGCTTCATTCACACTATTAGGCCCATTCTTTGAAATCAAACAATATTCTTCTACAATTCTTCTCCTAGTTTGAACACCTTTGTTCTTATAACCTATAATCTGATCTTCTGAATGATTTAGTCTTACATACCTTGGAGTCTTGAGATGTTCTTGAACTTCAAGCTCTTGTGATCTCACTTTTGCATTTTCACTAGTTCCTTCCTCTTTATTTTCTTGATTCACCAGAATAATCTGAACTTGATTTGAAGTCTAAACTTTATTTCCTTTATCTGAACTATCATTCTGATTGTCTGAATCATATCCAAAGGTTTTGGATGGTCTAACTATGTCTTCATCAACCTTGACATTAGCACTTTCAACTACTTTCCTCAATCTCTTATTGTAGCACCGGCAGGCTTTGATTTTAGTAGAATAACCAAGAAAGATTGCGTCATCACTCCTAGCACCAAACTTTCCTCTATCTTCATCTCTTTTGATATAGCATTTACTCCCAAAGATTTTGAAGTATCTAACAATTTCTCTCTTGTAGACATGAGGAACATTTCCTTCCAGGATCATAGTCCTAGCAGCTTCTTCAATTGTTATGTTCTTTCTTTCCACAACTCCATCTTGTTGAGGGGTCCATGGGGAAGATAATTGTCTCTTTATCCCATGCTCTTCACAGAAAGAATTAAACTCACCAGAAGTGAATTCACCACCTCTATTTGATCTTAAACATTTAATCTTCAGACCTGTCTTTGTATCAACCATAGCCTTAAAGATCTTGAACTTCTCCAGAGCTTCATATTTTTCCTGTATGAAAGTAACCGACATCATTCTATAGTAATCATCAATAATTAACATGAAATAACTTTATCCTTGTAAAATTCTGACTCTAGAAGGACCACACAAGTTAGTATGCACAAGCTCTAACACTTCATTTTAACAATGTTGTTTGCTCCAAAATGAAATTCTATTTTGCTTCCCTAACCGACATTCCTTGCATATAGCATTAGTAGGTTTCATCAACTTAGGAAGATCTCTCACAGCCTGAGTAGAACTTGTCTTAATAATATTGTCAAAGTTAACATGACACATTCTCCTATGCCACAACCAACTTTCATCAACTTGAGCAATCAGACAACTTTTACTAGCAACATTTAGGTGAAAGATATTACCTTTTGTTTTTGAACTTGATGCAATCACATTTTTGGAACTCCCCAATAATCTGTACTTTCCATCCTTGAATTGAAGATTTTATCCCTTGTCAACCATTTTTCCAACACTTAAGAGATTATGCTTCAAACCTTCCACATATAGAACATCATCATTATTATGCTTACCATCAAGAGAAATGGATCCTATGCCACAAATTACACCAGCTTTTTCATCACCAAATATTACAACACCACCATCATACTTTTCTAAGCTCACAAATTTACTTTTATCACCTGTCATGTGATGAGAGCATCCACTATCAATCACCCATTCATCTTTCTCTTCAACTAAAGCAGCTAGGGCTTTCTCCACATTTGTATAACTAGTAGATTCAGTAGGGGCTAGATCATTTTCCTTGATAGAAATAAATACCCATTTGTCCTCACTTACATTCCCTTTATCAGATTCATCATCTGTCACACCTTCATCAGTAGTGTAATAACATTTTCTTTGAAATCTAGGCTTGTTAGGTTTTGACTTAGGAACTATTTCTGGACACCTTGATGCAAAATGACCTATCTTATTGCAAGAAAAACATTTAATAGGAAAATTCCCTTTATACTTACCTTCTCCTCTAGCATCCCTTTTGACAATAAGTGCTTCAAGCTTGTCTAGTTTTCTCTCTTCTTCTTCAATCCCTCTCATTTCCTCCTCATACTTGAACATGTTTCTAGAATAAATTTCACCCGGATCATATCTCTGCTTATCTTTTCTAGATATAGAAGCTTTGAATGCAAATTCTATCTTAGGAAGAGCATCACCAAACTCACTTAACTCAAAAGCAGTAAGCTTACCAATCAACATGTCTCTGGTTAAATTTGTCATAGTCCGGAGCTCCTCAATAGTGGTAAGTTTGACTTTGTATGCAACAAGAAAGGATCTGAGCACTTTAGAAAAAATCTCTGATTTTTCCAGTTTTCCACCAACACATTTGATACTACACACAAGCTCATTCACTCTCTGCATAAAAGAAGTAATGTTCTCATCATCATCCATTCTCAACATTTCATATTTCCCTTTCAGACTTTGCAACTTAGCAATCTTCACATGAGCATCACCTTCATACAAAGTTTCCAACTTTTTCCAGATCTCATAAGCAGTCTTCAGATTTATCACATTTGTCATCTCAGAATTAGTCAAAGCACTCAACAACGCTTCCTTAGCCCTGATATTGTACTCAGCATCTTTAATCTCATCAACAGTAGGACCATTCTTTGGGATAACATACCTATTCCTTGTAATGTTCCAGTAGGGTTCACCAATGCATCTTAGATGACACTCCATTCGAATCTTCCATAGAGAGTAGTTAGTTCCATCAAATCTCAGACTATCCTTCCTATATGTCACCATCCCGGATCACCTCAAGCTATTAAAATTCTTCCAAGGAACCTGATCTAATACCAATTGTTGGCAACACAAGGGCAGAAAACTAAGAGGGGGAGTGAATCAGTTTTCATAGAAATTAAACTTATTAAACTTATTCTCAGATCTAATATATAAACATGAAAAAATAAACCATCAACACATCAGAAACACGCATAACACCAAGATTTTTTTACATGGAAACCTTGTTAGGGAAAAAACCACGGTGGAGGTTAGTCCACAAGATTATAACTTTTTAAAAGTATAAGAATAATAAAAATGGGGAATGCACATGCATTTAGGCACACTGCCTAGAGCTCATTTCTCAAATACAACAAGGCTTACTACCCAAAGGAAGACACACTGTCTTACAGAAACATTCAGATTACATCTACAAGATTTTGAACTGAGAAAATAACATCTGCTAATGTCTGATTACAATTTCAGTTAAGCACATGAACACATCTTCACACTTTGCTCACTCTTCTTCACACTCTACTTCTTCCTTCGAATGATTAGGATATTATTCACACATCTCATACCTTCAAATAGAATAAACAATCACTTATATATATCCACAACAAGAGATTACATCGCTATATGTCATCCCAAATCAATAACAATCAACCAATGTTAGCCACAACATAGTGAAGACCCAAAATAAAATCCTCGAACATGAACCACCTTCAAAAATTATGCCTCAAAGATCCACAACATGCTACAATCACCTTGTCGGCCATGAACATGAAAAACATGAACATGCAAAAGAAAATCACCAATTGTGAGCAAACGATCAATGCAGATTGACAACACAGATAGAGCATGATCTAGAAACATCCAAAAGCATCATGAATCACCAAAGAATCATCCACAACAACTCAACTTACTAGAATCATATCATCTTCTTTCAAGAACATCAATTGAAGCAACAAAATAACTGTCAGAATATAGATACTCATAACTCGATCAAATCTTCATGCTGATCTCTAAAACTTAATGTGGATAAACTAGATATACTCGACAACAAACCCTTTAGTCCACAACCTCTAATCATCAACTTACAGAGTTAGCCAACATACTGAACTTCACTACAACACTGAAAACCTGCAACATATTTTATTACAATTTTCTCAATATCCTCGATATATACCACCTTTAAGACATTAATGCCAATAGTGCTGACATCAAGGACAAGCACATGTCAACAACATCCAACATGATGGTACTCTTCTTTGATGCCTCAATGAATCAAAATCCCACATTGTGTTAAACAAGGCACATAGTGGTGTTTGTGGGTCCCATTCCAATGACATGGCCATAGCAAAAAGGATTCTCAAAGCTGGTTATTATTGGCCTACCATGGAGCATGAATCTTGTGATTTCATGAAGAAATGTCTACCTTGTCAGCAACATGCAAATTTGATCCATGCTCCCGCACAAGACTTGCAACCCATCATAGCACCACGACCCTTTTCTCAATGGGGTTTTGACTTGATCGGAAAGATCTACCATCCATCCTCTGATGGTCACACTTTCATCATCACAACCACTGAATACTTTACAAAGTGGGTGGAAGAAATTCCACTCTCTCAAATCACAAGTATTTAGATATCCAAATTCATCCTTTTCCATATTCTCTATAGATATGGAATCCCATCCACCATCATCACCGACAATGGAAAGCCCTTCAAAAATTAGTTTATGAAACACCTTTGTGAGACATACCATATCCAAAATCATTGTTCCACGCCCTATTACCCACAAGGTAATGGTCAAGCGAAGGAAACCAACAAGACCCTCATCAAAATCCTCAAGAAGGTGGTTAATAATATTGGTCGAGATTGGCACCTTCATCTCCATCCTTCCCTTTGGGCATACTGAACCTCCATCTACACTCCCACTGGCACCACCCCATACTCTCTTGCATATGGTGTCAACACAATCTTTCTGATCAAAGTCGAGATCTCATCACTTAGAATATCTCTGAAGAATATTATTAGTGATGAAGATACTCAAGTTGCATGACTTAGTCAGTTGGATCTCCTAGACCAAAAATGGATTAAATCATACAATCACCTTCAAGCATATCAACATCATCTTAGGAGGAGCTACAACATAAAGGTTCATCCTCATCAGTTCAATATTGGTGACTTGGTCCTAAAAGAAAATCATCACACCAAACAAGATAGAGAAAAGAAAGGAAAATTTGAGCCAAACTAGCTGGGTCCATATGTTGTCACAATAAAATATGGTTCTGGGCATATAGGCTTGCAACACCTAAAGGAGAGCCCTTAGAGGAGCCTATTAACATCATGCATCTTAAGTGGTTCTATACCTGATTCACTGGCGTTATCCTACCTAGAAAAATCCAATAAAAGTCAAAAATAAAAAAAAAGTCAAAATCCAAAAATAGTAAATAGAAATAATCCATCCTATGGTGAAAACCACCCTTGGTGGTTCCTTGTATAAGTACGTTTGGTGAAAACCTAGCAATAGGTGCCATTTGTAGAGGACTTAATCATTATCTACCTTGCATCCTAGTTACCTTGTTCTTCCATCCACCCTATTTTCCTATCCTATCCTTGCATCCTATTGATTTCGTCTTCCCATCGACATCCTATCATTGGTCACTTAGTATATTTTGGTTGAGCATTGGATGATCCAAAATGGCTATCTGCAATCCTGAGCTTTTTTCCCCTTATGTGTCAATGTCTTTTTTTGGTCCCATGTCATTATCTAGGGTCTTTCATCGTGTTGGTCATCATTAGGTCTCATCCCATCTTTCATCCCTTTTATCAAACTATGTTGCCCCTGCGCTTTCAAGTAGGAAAATTTGATCATTTGATCAATCTCCGGGGCATTTTTCCATCCCCTCTTTGTCATCCATTGAGGTCTCCATTGTCCTCTTTCCACTCTTATCCATGGTCAGTCGTTGGTCTTTTATCGAACTATGAGGGCTCTGCACTTTCACATAGGCAAGGCTAATCTCTAATCAACCCCTGAGCCCCTAGGTCTTTAGGGTGTGTCTTTTTGTCATGTCATGTCGTCAAGTATGTCCCTTCTTAGTTGGTCCCTAACAAAAAAATCCATTAATATCTTGAGGTTTAATTAGTTTCAAGTATCCTGAGTCGTGTCGATCACCTGATCTATTCTCCATCCTTGGTCTTAATAGGATGTATCCTTCCTAATCAAATTGTTTCAATCCCATCCACCCCTTTTGATCCTATGGCAAAGGACATTTGAATTTTTTTGAGATCTTGTGATGCTTTTGGCTTTTTTCTTATCATTTGAGCTTCCTATTATACCTTGTCATGGTCGCCATGATCCATCATATCATGGTGTGCTTTGACTGGTAAACATAGGGGGCATATCTTCCTCTTTTGGTTGTTTATGTCTTCTTGGTTGTCCCACATAGCACCCACCAAGATCCTTGTGGTCTTGTGTTACATTGGGGCATCCTTTGTGCTTGTGGTTATCCCAATGCCTAGCTTGACAAAAGCTCTCATAGCTTTGGGGATTTGGGATAGCCTTCTTGTTTGTTGTGTTTTTCTTATGCATGTGACACTAATCTAACTTGGTTCCTCATACCTCAGTGTATCGTGTCTTATGCTATAGCAAAAATTAGTGCTTCTAAAATGGAAAAATGGCATTAGAATTGCATTTCATTTATCATCCCATTGCATTGCATTTCCCCCATCCTATTCTTACCCTAGCCTATGGTTAGTGATTTTGGTAGTGTAAATGTTCCCCATCTACCCATCCTTCTTCTTAGGATTCCTATGGTTTTTGACAGGTGTGGTACCACACCCATCTTCCATTCCTCTCATTATGTGATACATTTCCACACTTATCATTGCTCACCTAGTGTCATTTCATCTCATATCGTTGCATTATCATTTTCATTATCATTTTAAGTTGTTTAGATTAATCTAGATTGCTTATTCTAAGCATCTTAAATTCATTTCATTTCATCCCATTTAGTTGCATTATCATTATCATATTCATTTTAAGTTGTTTAGATTAATCTAGATTGCTTATTTGAATCATCTTAAATTCATTTCATTTCATCCCATTTAGTTGCATTATAATTATCATATTCATTTTAAGTTGTTTAGATTAATCTAGATTGGTTATTTTAAGCATCTTAAATTTAGTTCATTTCATCTCATTTTGTTGCATTGTCATTTTAAGTTGTTTAGATTAATATAGATTTGTTATTCTAAGCAACCTACATCCATTTCATATCATTGTATTTCATTACCATAGTAGTTAGTTTCATCATATACATTGCATTGCATTACATTACATCACATCCACCCATAACATAATCATATATCATTCATTATATCACATTTCATTTTCATGTCATATCATACATATACATGATTATCCATTCATATCATTATCACATATGCATACATCCCATATTTTCATTCATCACATCACATTACATTTTCATATCAACCCACTAAAATTGAAAGAAAATTGATTATGCAATGTACACACATATTCATTGATCTGTAATTCAAGGGCTACACATAATTTGCACTTTACTCTCAACTACAAATTTTATCCCGGTCCAACAGAATTACATGGTTATGAATCTTAACCGTTGAATTATGACAAATAAAGTTCACTTATACTTTATCCAAATTGAAGAGACATAAATTAACTATTTAATTATCATAAATAGGAAACTCAAAGAATCAAAATACTGAAAGAATTATGAGACAGAGAAGAAATAGAGAGATCACGCTTGATAACAGAGTTCGCTCAATTTGAGCTATGTCTCTGGGCCTGTTTCTCAATGTTGGACCGCTTTATTGATATCACCAAGCAAAATCCTTCTTACAATATCAAGCTCCAAAAAAACTCGCATAAAACTCCTCACAATCACTCTCAATTTTACAATTTTTGGTGTACAAAAACACCTTGTAAATTCTCCTCTAAACACTCTCCAAAGTTTTCTTACAAAGGCATAAAAATTCCCTCCAACACCTAGTTCTCTCAAAAGCACATGGTTGAAAATCAAACACCTACACCCCCTTTTATACATAAAAAAATTTGCCTTAAAAAAGATCAACCATCAAAACAAATAAATAGCCTTCATTTCCCATTTATAAGCCCTTATGGGTTTTATGGTTTTTTGGCAATATTCATTTATTGGGTTGTTATTAACCATATAGTTATTTGCGGGCTTAACAAGTGTTTAAAAGAATCACCACCCCTTATAATAACATTAAAATCCTTTTAAATAATTCCTAACCCCCTTAAAAATATTATAATTCGTTGAAATATGAAAAATGTGGTAAAGGGGTTAATTTTTTGAAATATAGGTTTACAGATTTTTTTTCTCTCCTTGTTTTATGGGCAAGGCAAGAGGATTTTAAGGGATAAAATCCCACCAAATCCTGTCTTTTTAAATTTCTATTTTTAAAAAACCATACGTGTTTTTTTTTCTTTAATAATTATGGTTTAATATATATTTATGCTAACTCACCACTTCTACCACATCATATGCCACGTCATCATGCTGATTGTACATTTACTGACATCATTAGTTTACCAGAGTCAAACTTTTGACCAACCTTTGACTAGCTGTAACTTTCACATACTAGCTCTATTTTCAAAACCGAATATAGTTCCAAAATTAGCGCAACGAGCACTACAACTTGGCATCATTTTTGTTTCATTTTGAGATTATCAATTTTTTGCATTTTTGAACACCTAATTCGCATGTTTGACTAAACCTTTGACTGGGCATAAATTTTGCATATAGACTCCTTTTGGGCCCATTCAAGTTGCATCAGGATCGTGCCAACAAGATCTATCCAATGATGTTGATTTGGATGAATTCTGAGATTGTGAAAGTTTTATTTATTTTGGATCCACCTGGATCATTCATCACCACCTGCATCACAAATCATTATTGTCATATCCATAGCATATAAAACCATAAGTCATCCATCACATCCTGCCTCACAAAGCGTTAGAAATAATGCATCTAGTCCATATCATATCATATAAAAATAAGCATAAATCATCATAACCATGTGCATAGTTTATAACCATCAACATACACATGAACATAATAAATATCCATCACATAATAATCACATAGTGTCGGAAATGTCTATCGCATCTCATATAAATATAAAAATATATCATTCCCATCACACGTCTATCATAATCCATAATAAAACCATAAGAGTCCATAATAAGTCCATCATGAAAGCATAATAACAAGCCCATCATGTCCAACAAAAACCATCAAATAACATATAGGTACAGAGCTCTGATCAAATACAAAGACTACATCTCCCAAATAAATAAAGAATAAAGAATGAACTAATCAATGAATGAAATAATCTCTAATCTGTACTAAGGATTATGTAGCCTCTATCTCTGTATGTTGCATATACACTATGTACCTATCAAAACCTATATCCTATCCTCATCTCTCTCTTGCCTATCCTATGATGGCTCTATTTGACCTCTGGGGGGAGTCTAGCACTGATCCTCTACCCCTAGGGGGAGTCTCTCAGAAGCTACTATATCCCCGTGTGTGAGTGGCCCCTAAATATGACGACGCTCGCATCTGAGGCACTGCTTTGACATAAGGAGACACTCTCCATGTTGGATCTGGGACCGCTTGATGATAAGCAAGCATATAATAAGAAGCCTTAGTATTGGCATCACCCACCCCCATCACCTATCCTCTTGCCACATCCTGCTCCATTCAATATCTGTCTAATAGCCTCAATATGTACCTCCTCTCTAGCTCCTAGGCATCCTACGCCATCCACATATGATCTACCTGTGCTTGCAGTTGATACATCTGTTATATTGCTACATCTCTATCATCCTGTAGGGTCTATACCTGTGCCTCCATCGCCTCTTCTCTCTCTAGTACTACCCTTGTATCCCCCATCATCACCTTGGAAGACTTAGTCCTGTCCTGGAGCTCATCCCTCTCCCTCCTAATCTCATCTCGCTCTCTCTGCAGCTCTGCCATCTATCTCCTCAAATCCTCCCTCTCTATCTCTGCCTCTTGCACCCTTCATCCTGCCTCATTTTCCAAGGCCCCATAATCCTTGTCTCCCTCCGCTCGCAACCTGCCCACCTCTCTCTGCAGCCTATCCCTGTCTACCTCAAACTCCCTGAGTCTATGCTTTGCAATCCTGATTCGAGCTAAGGCTCCTATCAATAGTACAGTAGGATCCTCAGGTGGTGGGGGTAAATAGGGTACCATCGCTAGTGGATGCACCTCTGGGGCATCCTCCTCCATCACCTCCCCCTCTCCTCTCATCAGCTCCTCTCCCACCGCTTGTTGCATCTCCACATCTCTATGACCTCCACTCCTTTGTCGACCTCCTCTCCTCCTCCTCTGCTACCCAACCAACCTCCTCTCATCCTCTGATCCATACCCTAGTGCTCCCACGATCGGCTGTACCATGGTGATCTGCCCTAGCCTCTCCTCTTCCCACCATGTTGAGTAGCGCACTGTCGTCCCCACATCTACTGGCCCTCTCCTTTAGGGGTATTGTGTTAGTGGGACAATGTCCTACATTTTTCATGCATAGTCCGTCGTAATCAGCTCCCCCTATAATGCCACAGGCTCCCTGGTGATCCTTTGAAATCTTTACAGTCCTACAGGAATATCCTATTGTACACCAAATTGCCTGGTGACCTTGTCTGGTTTGTGCAGCTCCATAATGAAAGGATCCTGTCCAATCAAATAGAAAACTAAAAAGAAGTAACCCTATATCTCCTATCATCATCTCTCCAGCCTTGGAACTGTCATGCCAAGTAAGGTCTCCATGTGATGTCCTCCAATCTCAAACTGTCAAGTCTCCTCCTCCATGTCTCTAACTCCCCCACTACCTAGTAATGTAGCTTGAAACCATACTCCGTACCCCACCAGTATACAACCAGTAGCATCTCATCCCTCACACCAATTGTCAAAATGTTTGGCTTGGCCACACTGATGTGCTCCCACACCCACACTTGCAGTAGGGTCACATGTGTGTTGTTGAGGGCTCTCCTGAAGCAAACCACATGCATGTCCTGATAAAGTTGTGCAAACACGCATGCTCCCCATGCGAACTCCCCCTCTCGTCTCTTTATAATGTGTCTAACAACCTCAATAATGTTGAGGTTGTAGAAGCATCCACTCATGTCGAGCAAGATAATCCCATTGATCAAGTCACAGAGGTACAATGGTAGGGTTGGTACATGTAATCCCAAGCATGCATCAAGGTCCAACTCCCTTCCCTGGATCAGCAACTCCGTTGGTCCAAACACTGTCTATAGGCTCTCCTCCACTGGTCGGGTGTGAGCCCACATGACCAAGTGCCCTCAGATGGGCAATCTCAAAATCCTCCAAATGTCCTCTAATGTCACTGTCAGCTTCCCTATAGGGAGATGTAATGTTGAGGTCTTCAAACTCCATCTCTCCATCAATGTTGTCAAAAGTCCTCGGTGCACTCAGATGTTGGGATACCCCAACATGTGTAGCAGTCCAACTTGTGTTAGCGATCTGTGGTCATGGGAATTCATATCCCCTCGTGTCACCTCCAGCACCACTGAGTGTCTCTCCTGAGTCCGCAATGACTTGAAGTTTTGCATCCATACAGAACAATTTGTCAACTTTTCTTGTTTTTTCTTCCTCTTCTATCATTTTCATCCTTGCCCGGGGTTTGGTGAATTTTCCCTGGTGTAGGGAAAATTCACCATTTTCACTTTCCTAGCGCGCTCCCTTATCCAACCAACATGCTCACCCCTTTGTTGCCCTTTGGCGAATTCACCTGTTTTCCTAACGAATCTACCCTTTCCTTGTTCAGGCACGAATCTTCCCTTTTTTCCCTTAGGGGCAAAGTTGCATTCACCCTTTTCCCTGAGGGGTGATTTCGTATTCGCCCCTATGTCTTTTCCTTCCTAGGGGGTGAAGTCACCCTCGCCCTTTTCCACTGAAATGCGAATTTGAATCCGTCTATTTCCCCTTTTGGCGAAATCACTTTCGCCTCTTCCCTTCTTTTGGAAAATTCACATTTTCCTATTCCCTGAACACCCGCCTCTTCCCTCCTTTTGATGAATTTGCATTTGCCTATCCTAGGGCACATTTGTCTTGCGTTGTGCATTCCTGCCCCTTTCCTTAGAGATTCAATTTCAAAATCGCCCCTCCCCTAGTGCATCTACCCCTGTGGAGTGTGACCTCGCACCTTTCCTCGCCAGCCCTCTTGGATAGGAGAATTTTCCTTCCGAATGGGTGAATCTGCCCATCCGTGGTGAACTCTCATACCTAATCTACCCGATCCCAAATTAAAATATGCTTAAAAATTCAAATCAAAATCACAATGTGGGATTTGGAATCCTACCTGGTGTAGTACTACTCGGTAGTGATAGAACTAGAAAACCTCCTTGCCTTGGTGGATGAGCTCATCGTCCACGAATCCCTCGTCATTGCTCCTACCAGCCATCCTCATCACTCACTTTTTCTCTCTCTCTCTCTCTCTCATCTAGTCAGTTGCCAAGTATGCAAAAGGTAAATAGTAATTTTCAAATTTACTAATTATACATTTCAACTTTTGCACCTAATTAGCCTTTAATTTTTGGTAATTTTTACCCTTTATTTAACCTTTTATTAATTCATTCACCCCTTTTCTTCCATGGCTGCCATTTTCACCCCGTTTATTTGTTTTCCTCCATTAAAAATCCATTCTTCATTGTTTTTAGGTGCTCTACCATGGTGCCCTTTGTTTCTCCATGTCGAGAAGTCACGGGGCTCCTTTTTCTTCCCCATCGCCCCTCTCGAGGGGCATACCCTACCATTTCCCTCCATTCTTCTTCTCTTTTTTATGATTAGACAACCTACACAACTTTTCTTGCAATCGATTGTCCTTGCAATATTCTCTCTTTCTTCCCTGTGACACTGGGGCATCGTCTAACATTCTTTTCACCTGTCAAGTTGTCTATGTTTTATTTTTCTTCAAAACACTATTATTCTAACAATATTTTGAAAAGGGGGAAAATGTAGACACTTGAATTTGACCACCCCCATATGGTCAAATTCACCTCTTTTATTCCTCTATCTTGTGTCCCTCATCCACATTAATTGAATAATCTATTATTTTATTAATATTACCCTACAGCCTAATGTCTCTAAGGTATTTAATAAATCAATTAAATACTTGATCCCCTTTCCTCTCTAAATTAAATGAATACCCCAAATTTATTTAATTTAGTCACTTTGGCCTTTATGAATTAAATCAATTTTTAATTCAAATTCTTCTCTCTCCAAATGTCACATCCTCCATAATTCTCTCTAATCCAAGTTAATTAATATATGATTAGGATGTGCACACCTCTAATCATCATTAGGGTCACATCCTCCATAACCCCCCCTCTTGCCTCTAATCCACCATTAATCTTCCTAATCGCATGTTTGCACAACCTTAAACACTTAATTAGGTCAACCTAATCTCCATGCCATTTATGGCATATGTCCTTAGTTAATTGCATTAGAGGATTTCTCCTTTTGGAGAAGGAAACCCCTTCCCTATGTGAATTTTAAATTCACATTTATTTCTTCAATTCATTTCTAGGAATTTAAAATTCCTTCTCTCACCCCCATGTGGATATTTGAGGAATTTTTAATTCCTCATATGTCCTTTCACCCACATGTGGACAAGGACCTCCTTTATGAGGAGATCTTGTCCAAATCCCAAGGTACTATGAAGTACATCCATGTCATGGCCACATCATCGCCTATTTCCATCTCGCCTACCACATGTCAAGATGTAAGGGCTTGTGAGTTCTCAACTCACCCTAGCCCTTGATCTTGTCCATATTGGCTTAATATGGGCCCTTCATTCATTTAGAGGAAATTTCCCTAAAAATGGTGGAATTTTCCCTCATTTCCAACCATCCACTTTATCATTCAAGCAATCAAGCACACACCCAGACATCGAGCATCCACCATTGTTGATCGAGGTGGATCAAAATGCCTAAAATTTCCACAGGTCTTAGAATTCTTCCAAAACTTAACATCGATAGGTAGAGGTTGTGGACACGATCCTGACACAGCTTTAATGGGCTCAAAAGGAGTCCATATGCAGAAGTTATGCTCAAAAGGAGTCAAACAAGTGAATCAGGGGTACAAAAAGGCAAAAAACTTGATTGTATCAAAATGAAATAAAAATGACACCAAGTTGTAGTGCTCGTCGCACTGATTTTGGAATTATATTCGGTTTCAAAAATGGAGCTCGTATGTGAAAGTTACAGATGGTCAAAGGTTTGTCAAAATTTTGACTATGGTTGACTTTGATGACATCAGCAAGCTGACATGGAAGATGGTGACGTGGAAGGAGTGGTGAGTTGGCACATACATGGTGGAAAAAGGAATATGGATTAAACCATATTGTTAAAAGAAAACACATATGGTTTAAAATTTCAAAGATTTTTGTGATTTCAAGGAGGATTTGGTGGGATTTTATCCCTTAAAATCCTCTTCCCTTGCCCATAAAACAAGGAGAGAAAATATCCCGTAAACTTACATTTCAACAAATTAGCCCCTTTAATAACCTTTATCATATTTAACGGATTTATTTTAAAGATTATCCAAGGAGATTATTAAGGGGCTTTTAAAAGATATTTTTAAGATTATAATGTGAGTCCAAAATTATAATGGCCCATAGTTAAGGGTTTTTTTTTTAATTGTATGGCTTAGAATTATAAAAGCCAAAGGGGGATTTATTTTTGAAGATTAATTTGTTATACTAACGGGATATTAGTGATTTTTATTGTAAAAGGGGGAAATGGTTGGAATTTTAACTTGTATACGGGAGATATGCAATATTTGCAAAATAATATGGTTAAAGCCATATTAGCAAATAAATGTGTATATACAGGGGTGATTTTTGTAAAGGGACATAGGAAAATTATTGAGTGGATAATTTTGTACGAGAATTTTCATGGAGAGAATTGTAATTGGGAGAATTATTCAAGTTAATTTTGAGAGAAATAATTCTTTGGAGGAGAATTTACAAGGTGATTTTGTACACCAAAAAATGTAAAAGAGAGAGATTGTGGAGAGATTATTGTAGGTTCTTGGAGCTTGGGTATTATAAAAAAACATAATTTTGCTTGGCAATATCAATAAAGTGGTCCCAACATTGAGAAGCGGACTCGGAGACGTAGTCCACATTGGATGAACTCCGTTATCAATCTGTGCATTGTGATCCTTCTATTTGTTTGTCTCATTCTTCTCTCTTCTATCTCAATTTTATTTCTAGTTTAAATTCAGTATTTGAATTTCTAATTACTTATTTTGTAATTTCAATGGTTAAAAAGCATAATCACGCAATTCTGTATTAGATCGGGAAATTCTGTAATTAGATTTAATTTACAAAAGTTAATTTGTAAACTCTAATTCACGGATCAAGTTGGTATCAGGGAGGCACATTTGTAGGAATTGCAAAGTGAATGTTAACTTGAGGTTGGAAACTAAAACAAGGAGAAGGTGCAGCGGAAAGAGAGTTTAATCGAGAGATTGGAAAACAAAAGGACTTTTTCCACGATCGAGGAGATGGCCCAGACAAAGTCCTCTGAGCTTGGTGAAAGCATTTCTTGGAAATATAGAGGCTATGGTGGAAGTTATTTTCCAAGAAGAGGCAAAGAGGCAGGAAGAAAAAGGAACTCAAAGAGAAGAAGAAGAATGAAGGTGAATACTCTTCAAAAGATGATAAAGGTAAAGGAGTAGGAGGTGGTAGTGACCCTCCTGAACCTCCATCCCCATCTTCTTCTTCATCCTCTTCTTCCTCTTCGTCTACCTCTTCTTCAAAAAAGAAACAACTTGTGAAATCTGAAGTTAATTCACCTTTGTTGAAACTTGATGTTAAATTTTATTTTCCAATGTATAATGGAGAACTAGATGCAAATAAATTAGATAATTGGATTAAGCAAATTGAAGTTTATTGTAGAATTCAAAAGTTTACTGAGGATTCTCAAAAAATCCAATTAGCTACTCTTCGCCTTGGAGGCACAGCTTTAATTTGGTGGGAGAGTAGAACACAGGAGGATCTAAGTCATTATGGAAAAATTATGTCTTCTTGGTTTGAGTTTATTGCTGCATTAAAGAAACAGTTCTATCCATTAGGACATATGCAAAAAGCTGTAATGAATTGGCAATCATTAAAGCAAGAAAAAGGAAAAAGTGTGTAAGAATATACACAGGAGTTTAGGAAGAGGGCTTTAATTTTGGGCATTCCTTTATACACACAAGAAAGTTTGTTAAATTATATAGGTGGATTACATGAAAGTTTGAGACATATAATACTTATGTTTAATCCAACTAACATTGATGAATTTAGTGTGCAAGCTATCCATTTGGAAACAAGCTCAAGGAATAGCCATGATAATCTATTGATGGAATCCAATAAGCAGAAAGGAAGCAAGAAAGGGAAAGAGAAATCAGAATGAATAGCTACTACAAAGAAAGAGGATGAAAAGCCTTATTGCTCACATTGCAAGAAGGAAGGGCACGAAGATGCAAGATGTTGGAAATTGCATCCTAATCAGAAGACAAAGTGGTTCAAGGATCAAAAGGGTAAGCAAAAGTCCATAGCGATCGTGCAAGACCTTGGTATGGAATCTGGTGATGAATCAAAGATTTTAGTTGTGGGTATCAAAGGTAAAACTCCTATTTTTAGTATTAGTTCTCATGCTTCTTCTCTAAGTTGTAATGAAGTACCTATTGAAGTAGAGGAATGAATTGTTTCATATAAGGGCTATTGCCAAAATAAGCAAGATTGATACACTCTAGATAGTGATCTAGTGAATCAATCATTCAGTGTATATTAAGTTCAATCATCTGCTCTATCAGATCCTGTGTCCTAGACATAACAAGTATCATTTGTTTAAGGATGGATTTGAATATATTATAAAATCTCATCACATGAAGAATGATAGATTTGTTGTAAACATAGGGCATATGAAAATGAATGTAAATGCAAGCAATGCTTTAACTCTCATGTCTGTAATAGCTAGTGATACTAAGCATGAAGATGATAGGGTGTCACAGAAAATACAGTGTGAGGATCAGTTACAAGAAGAATCAGGCCTTCAGTCAGAGGTGGTAAAAGAGGGTTTGAATGTTTCATTTTCTAACAATGTTCCTGTTTAGGAGATCCAAAATGTTGATACTATTTCCTTCACATCAGTGTATTCAGTACTGTTTCTTGTTATTCTGCTAGTTATTTCTATGTGGATGATGAATGTGACAGTGAATATTGATGAACATGTAGTTGACGGTATCAACAAAGTAACCTCATATTTCTTTGTGTTTGTGATGGGTCACATGTTCAAAATTTTAGCAGGAAGGACAAATGATACTACGCAAGTGGGGTGACATTTCCCTAGCTCAAATTGTACATAAAAATAGACTTTTGGAGGTCCAAAAGCTTCTCAATGGGGAGGAATGATCCAAGTGGATCCAAAATACCTAAAAATTTCATAGTCTCAGAATTCTTCCAAAGCAACATCAATGTGTAGATCTCGTTGACACGATCCTAACACAACTTTAATGGGCTCAAAAGGAGTCTGTATGAAGAAGTTATGCTCAGTCAAAGGTGCGGTCAAATAGGCGAATCAAGGGTTCAAAAAAGAAAAAAATTGATTATCTCAAAATGAAATAAAAATTATGCCAAGTCGTAGTGATCTCCGTGTTGATTCTAGAACTATATTCGGTTTAAAAAATGGAGCTCCTATGTGAAAGTTACGGCTAGTCAAAGGTTGGTCAAAATTTTGACTCTGGTTGACTTTGATGACATCAGCAAGCTGACATGGTAGGTGGTGACGTGGTAGGAGTGGTGAGTTGGCATAGACATGGTGGAAAAATGAATATGGATTAAACCATATTGTTAAAAGAAAATACATATGGTTTAAAAATTAAAAGATTTTTGTGATTTCAAGGAGGATTTGGTGGGATTTTATCCCTTAAAATCCTCTTCCCTTGCCCATAAAACAAGGATAGAAAAAAAATCCCGTAAACTTACATTTCAACAAATTAACCCCTTTAACCAACTTTCTCATATTTAACGGATTTATTTTAAAGATTATCTAACGAGATTATTAAGGGGGCTTTAAAAGATATTTTTAAAGATTATAATGTAAGTCCAAAATTATAACGACCCATAGTTAAAGGGGTTTGTTTTTTAATTGTATGGCTTAGAATTATAAAATCCAAAGGGGGATTTATTTTTGAAAGATTAATTTGTTATACTAACAGGATATTAGTGATTTTTATTGTAAAAGAGGGAAATGGTTGGAATTTTTACTTGTATATGGGAGATATGCAATATTTGCAAAATAATATGGTTAAAGCCATATTAGCAAATAAATGTGTATATAAAGGGGTGATTTTTGTAAAGGGACATTGAAAATTATTGAGTGGAGAATTTTGTACGAGAATTTTCTTTGAGAGAATTGTAACAGGGAGAATTATTTAAGTTCATTTTGAGAGAAATAATTCTTTGGAGGATAATTTACAAGGTGTTTTTGTACACCAAAAATTTTAAAAGAGTGAGAGATTGTGGAGAGATTATTGCAAGTTCTTGGAGCTTGGGTATTGTAACAAAGCATAATTTTGCTTGGCGATATCAATAAAGTGGTCCCAACATTGAGAAGCAGACACAAATACGTAGTCCACATTGGACGAACTCCGTTATCAATCTGCACATTGTGATCCTTCTATTTCTTTGTCTCATTCTTCTCTCTTTTGTCTCAATTTTCTCTCTAGTTTAAATTCAGTATTTGAATTTCTAATTACTTATTTTGTAATTTCCACATTTAAAAAGCATAATCTTGCAATTCTGTATTAGATCAGGAAATTACTGTATTTAGATTTAATTTACAAGTTAATTTTGTAAACTCTAATTATGGATCAATTGTTGTAGCACCATTTGAGCTCACATCTTGCACCCATTGCAATACCCACATCCACCATTACATTCCTCATCATCTCAAGATCATTTAAAGCTATATATCAAGCTATTTTTTCAAGAAAGGAGCACACAAATCAAGTAATCAAAGGGCCAACCAAACCAACAATTCAAACAAGGTAAAAGGTTTCATTTTATTGTGTTTTGTTTGAATTCATCTTAGGCCTAATCTGGAGTGTTTTTTAGTGTTTTTCTTCGTTGCATTAACTTAGTTTTTTTGCATCCTAGGTTAGAATTTACTTGTACACAAGCACAAATCCAATGGAGACTTCATTTCAGGGAAAAGGTGAGAAAGGAAGCAAAAAGGCCAAGTTCATTGGTGAAGAGATATCATGTTGTTTCCATACATAGTTTATTTTCTTCTTAGACTTTGATTTTTTTAGGCGAAAAAGCAAAAGTAAGGTATTTTTAGTATATGTCTCATAATAAGTCGAAGGCTTATCATCTGCATCAAATTCACTATTTTAACATTTTCTTCTATGGAAACGTTATATTTCTTTTCATTACACTTAAAAGCCATTATATGTTGTTGATAGTGTTATGTTAAGCCAGTTTTCCCTTCTATGTTTTCGATACCATTGTGTTGTTTAAGTCGAGCTCTAAGAAAGAGTCTCATATGTTGCTATAGTATGGATTAAGCAAGATTAAGGTGATGTAAACCACACCCTTTGGGCTTTTCCATTATGCATGTAAATACAAAATTCGGCTAGAGGTTTCCGATACATTTAGTATACAAACCATAAAGATAGAATTCCACTAATCATGTGTTTCTTTGGTAAAAAAAAATTCTTGGCCTTCCTTTTAAGAATGCACAAGACTTATAGCCGGTGGGTGACTCATTTCATTCCACAAAGAGTTCGGTTCATGTATCTTGTGTGCCTATTTCTTACATGTTTAATTTTTATCATACGCGAACCCTTACCATAGTGACTCAACTTATAGCTGAGGTTTCCCTTCACAAAAAACCAATATGTATATGTTGGATAGTCATAGGTTCAATGGAACCTGATTAAGGGTGACAAGGAGTCTACTCCCTTCTTATTCTAAAGCTCAACAATCATTGTGATAGCAGATTTGTTTTTTATTCCAAGAAATAATGACATTACAATGCACTAAAGTCGAAACACCCCATATAAGCATGATTCCCTTGAATCTATTATATTCTTACCCATATGTGATGAGACATGAAAATGCATGCTAGCTCCAAGTATGTTTTATGGGTCCATCCCATCTATTTTATCATTTCCATAATTTTTTGAGTATGCTTAAGGAATAAAAGGTGTTGTTTGCACCATTTAGTGCTTATCAATACAAATCATTAGTGGGGCGTTTCTTGAATAAACACCCACATTCATTAAATTATTACGATGAATCTCTAGAATAAATATGATTCATGAATCATCAACTCCCATGCCTCATTAACTTGATTTATAGCCTAAATTGAAAGATTCTAAATAACCATTGTAATTCGATCTGAATGATTAAAACATAAGAAATCTTTAATTGTTATCAAATAAATGACTATATCTCTAGAAAAAATGATTAGACATAAATATTTAAAGGGAAAGAACATATTAAATGAATAATAATAATAATGTTCTTAACTTTTTATGTAAATAATTGTGAAATTTTTTAAGGATTTTATTCTTGAATTCAAGTAATACTTGTGAAATCCTTAAACTTATCTGATTGGATTGAAGGTTTAAAAAGGGTAATGGGTTTTATGTTAAAAGTTAATGTTTCTTTCTGCACATTATATGGAAATGTAAACATAATATTCTAAATGAAATATGATTCTTTTCTATTAAATAAAAGAATGTATACACATACTTTAATACTGTAATCAAAGCCCATATATGTGTATATACATAAACCAATTATGTATATACACATACATGGAATATACATTCTTTTAACAACTTATTTTCTTTATTTGAATAATGTATGATTCATTCTATAAAGGAAGAAGAAAATATGTGTGTTAGTATGATGATGCATGTGTTGTGAAATGTGCATAAATGTTTCATTTAATTATTAAATACAGATCATGTTAAAATGACTATTTATGTCTGTTACATAATGTACAAAAAAACCAATAAATGTGGTTTAGTTTACTATGCAAGAATTTTTTTGTTTCAAGGATTTCCTAGTGAATCATATGAATATTGTACTCGTAGAATTTTTGATTTATTATCATAAGAAGGTTGGCTAGGATAACCTATTGTAAACTAGATTGTATGTTTGCAAACTACATGTTTAGAAGGGAAGGGTGTTTCCTTATGTATGTAGAAGGTTTCCTTCTAGGACGGGTGTCGAAAGTGGAATAACAGCTAGGGTATAGGTTTTGGTTTTTCCAAAATATATCATTTTGTTGTTGTTTACAGCATATGCTTGTCCAAGCTTTTGTAGCCCATAATATTGAATAGACTAATTTTATGATGTAACTCTCTGCCATTTCCTAACATTTATCTTGCATGTTTTGATTTTGTATAAAAATGCTTGTAGTTATGTTAGGCACGCACCAGATTCCACCTTGCATATCAATTTCTCTTGCTAAGTGTTTCGTGCAGGGTTGAGTATTCTTCAAGTTAGAAAGAATTCCATGGAAGCGTAGCTTTGTGGTTTGGTGGAAAAATCACTTGAACCATGTTCTCATCCACCAATTGTAGTGAGCATTGAAGTGGAATTAGAAGGAATTCTAGCTTATGATTATTGTACATTGTATACCTTTAATGTAAACTTTTTATGACTAATTGGTGATTTTAGCCTAGTCAAACCATGTAAACTAACATTATGTCTATAGACACTCAAAATATCTTGATTGATATCATGCACTTGATTATGATTGACTAACTTCAATTCTTCCTTGATCATTTTTTTACTAATTAATTCAATACTCTTTATTTAATTAATTCATCAAAATTCCTCCTTTAATTAAATAAATCAGCTTTATTTAATTAAATCCTAATGTTCTCCCTTTGATTAAATAAATCAATTTTATTTAATTAAATCCTAATGTTCCTATTTTGACTAAATAAATCATTTTATTTAATTAAATCTTAAAGTCATCTCCTTTAAATTGAATATATGAACCTTTATTTAATTTAAATATAATGTTCTTCACTTAATTGAATAAATCAAACTTTATTTAATTAAGATACTAATGTTCATTATTCCTCTCATTTGATTTAAATAAATCTAAAAATCTAAATCAAATTTCATATCAACTAATTCCATCTAAAGTTAATTAAATCATGATTATCTCTAACACTAATCCTCAAATCCTCTAGATTTTGCAACTTGCACATATAAATCAATTTACTTGATTTATTAATTCTTCTATTTCCATTCAAAAATGGCATCTCTTTGGAATATTCCACCAATTTGAAATCTCCCTCCCAAAAGGACTTGTCCTCCAACATGGCATTTATAGCTCTTACATGTCCTTTTTCTTGAGCCAAGTGGCATTAACTCATCCTGCAACTCTTCCTCCACAAGTCGTCCTTTGAATTTCAAATTCCACCTAATTGCATTAATTTGCACATTGATCAAAGTGTTATTCACCTCTCTTCAATAGCATGTTGACAAGTGGCACATTGTCATTGGTTCAAGATTAATCCCACATTCCTCATATTTCTCATTTTTCCATCCTTATTTCCTATAAATAGAGGGCTTCTCTATTGATTTTGGATCCACAACTTCATGGAAGGTTACTATATATAGATTTGAGCAAGTTCATCCACATTTTCATCCAAGTTTTCATAGATTTCCTCAATCTTAGCAAGGTTATCAATATTTTGAATCAAGGAGCACACAATCATCATTAAGCTTGTCAAGGAATTGGGAAAGGGCTACTTTCCGCATCAAATTAGCACTAATTCCCCCATGTGATGTTGGTTTGAGCATTTTGAATAAGATTTCATTAGCTTACTTGATATTTTATCTTGTTTTCTTGTTCTTGTGTTTGAATGAATTTCATGGGTAATGTTTTGTTTAAACTTGTTTGAGGACTAATGTTTGCTTGTTTGTCCATGTTTGAGTAGGTTTAGACAAAGAATTCACATTTTGGCGCTAGAAAGAGGGAAAAAATCTCAAAATTAACACTTTTTTTTCTCTATTTATTTCATTTTTTTTGTATTTTGTCTTTCCCAGTCAAATAGCAACGCTGGAGGAAATAGCGACGCAATCGCGGTCTCTATTTTTCTACAGAGTGACGCTAAAATTAGTAGAGTGATGTTGAAATCCTCAAACAATGACGCAATCATTCCAATGTCGCTATATGGCGATGTTGCCTTTGTGTTCAAATGGCAACGTATTTGTTTTCTTGCTTTTGCACTCAATCTTAAAATGGTCGTATCTTGGTCATATTTTGGTCTTTTTCAGAGCATTTGTTTTTGAAATGGGGTAGAATTTTATAATCTATCAAATGGTGTAGGTGTTTCTCAACTTTAATACAATTAAAATTTTCAAAATTTCACCTAAAGTCAAGTCACATTGTAACTTGGTCTAAGTTTTAGGGTTTCTATGCTTAATAATTTATCTAACACTCATATCTTCTTGTTTCTTGATTTCATCTAACATTTGGAGCTTGGATTGTAGGTTTTAAAGGATCATGGATCTTGGAAGTGAAAGAAAAAGCATTTGATACTCATTTTAATAGTGTTTTAAAACACTCATGGGAAAAATAACCCATCATATGTTATTTTCCATTCATGCTTTAGGACCAACTAGAATTATTTTGGGCATAAAATTTACAAACAACTCAAGCTTTGTCAAGTTGGTTAAATTGAAGCTTAGACACTTACTAGAATTTCAATTTGGGACTAAAATTGAGCAATCAACTTCGCACTCAAGTTTGGTGCTTTAAAAAGAAATCACTATTGCTTTTGAGGTCTAAAATGAACATGTGCTTATCTTGTTTTTAATTTTTTTTACAAACTAATACCATCGAAATGTGTATGCACTTCTCTCGTGTTTCATGTTGATCTTGGCAATCAAAATAATTTTGGTGATATTAAGTTGTCTAGAAGATTGCCTCCACATTTCATTTTTTTTTGGGTTTTAAAATTGAACGAATCTTGCTAGTGTGAGAAAAGGCATTGTGTTTATTCTCTCTTTGCTCACACAAACAAAGATTGATCGAACTATAGATGAACTTACTCACTATTGTTCACCTTTAGAGGGCCTGCCTTGGTGGGAAAAAATATTTACCCCAAGGGAACGACCCAAGCGGTAATTTGCATAAGCTAGACTCTTCTAAACCGCTATAAAAATTTGTGGTTGCAAGGAAAGATTGCAATCAACAAAGTGATGCATGATAGCTCTCCTCCAGTATCTTTATGATGTGTAAATCCCTTGTTCTAAGGGTTGGGAGACCTCTTGAGGGAGTTTATCATCATGTCCTTTGAACCAAATTCCCTTATTATGAACCCTTGTGTAGTAGCCAAAAATCCCAAAAAAATTTTGCGTCAGGAGGTCAAACCTCTAGAGCTATCCCACATATTTGCAACTCTTTGTAGAGATGAAAAGTTTGTCATGGGAGATGTTAGGAATTGTATGTAGAACATATCAATTAAGTAAAAATAGAGATTAAACAGAGGAATGAAAAACACAAAAATAATAACAGTGAGAGAAAATGTTTAATGTGGTTCACTCAAACTTGGGCTATGTCCACCAACAGAGAGTCCAATATTATTATTCAGTAAATTGAACCGATTACAACTAGTAATCCTTGCAACTCAATACTACTGCAAAAATGCTACAATACAATGTTAATAGAAACTCTAATCCTTAGCCTTTTTATCAAGACTTATGTCGGTTAGAAAATAGGGTTTTCTATGCCGTATAATAGAAAAAATAACACTTGACGCCTTTATAAAATAAGAAAAATGGTGAGAGGTTTTAGGGGTGCAAGCCCTGAAGGGGTGCTGCCCCCGATGAGGTGTTGCCCCTCAACCCTGCCCTGCATCACGACAAGGACCCCGCAAGGGGCGCTACCCCTTGACCCCGCAAGGGGTGCTACCCCTTGACCCTGTCTTGGGGGCACTACCCCCAAATCCCTGTTAAATAATTTGGGTGGAAATTGCACCAATGAAAGTGGGGAAATTTAACCTCCAAGTTTGATTAGGCTCCATATACCAAGAATGTCTAGTAGCTAAAAATCCCAATATTTTTTGGCATCGGGAGGTCAAACCTTTGGAGCTATCCCACATATTTTTGACTCTTTATAGAGATAAAAAGTTTGTCATGGGAGATTCATGAGAACTGAACCTTGGATGACCCATAGAAGTGAGTGTTGTGGAGGGGAGCCAATGTGGTCAAGTTTCTAATCATCCGCTCTGAATAAACACAACTGGATTTATCTAAGTGGGATTTCAACAAATATTTTCTTTTCTATCCTAGGGTTGTGCAATATTTGATTCAGTTAAACACATTGCTTGGATCCAAAATCTTGAGAACAAACATTCAACAAAATCATCATAATTTCAAACCCTTTAGAAGGAGAAAATACCTTTGAAAAATCCAAGTATTATTGTTTGTCTCTTGGGATTCTATCCTTGGAGGCTTCTCAGTATTTGGGCCTATATCTCAATTTTCTCTCTCTAAAGTCAACAATAGGGAACTATTGCCTTGATTCTCTTGATTTTAGCATAATGGGCCTTGTGGGATGAAAATAAATTGAGACATAGACATCTAGTTTGAAAAGATAAACAAGAAGTTTGGATGTGGTAAAAGCAATTCATTAACCAAAATTAAATTAATTGAACTCCACACATGTGCTTGTCATCTTTTGTCTTATGATATTCCATGCAAACATTAGTCTTTTGGTTAGAACTACTCTTAGGGAAAAGCATGTTCTTCACTATCTTGGTCTTATAAGCAAGGTACCTCTTAAGTTCATTTAGGATCAAAATCAATCACTTCACTCATCCCAAAAATTTATAATCCCATCCCACAAACATCTTTAGAGCTTTGGAAACATCATTATCTAGACTTGGGCACATCCTTAAACCAAATCAAAATCATCTGTTTAGTTAGGTGTGTGTGGATGAATCCTTCCTCACACACTTAGTTAAATTATCATGCTTGTGGACAAGTTTATTCCAAGATAACATCCAACATCTTGGGGTTTACAATTCCATTATCCAAATAAAATCAAACCAATTCAATAAAACATCCTAGAGTCTATCATTGATCCAAAGTTCCTAAAAGTTCAACACCCATATCACCCACCCTTTCATCCTTCATCTCATCATTGGTCCTAAATTCCTTAGAGGTCAACAAGGTCAAAACACAAGAAAAACATGGAATATAAACTTGGTTCATACATCATGAGTAATCTAAGTCAACCAAACTATCAAAGCGTTACAAAACCAATGGATTATCAAAACTCATATTTATACAATCCATACATGGCATCATTATCTCCTACAAACTTCAATGGTACAAAAAATGTGAGCATTCCCAATCTAAATTTTGGAACACCTTTCCCTATGGTAGATTTAAATCAAATTACAAACCTACAAGTCTATCAACCAAACAATCAATGCACGAGTCTTCAACAAAACAACATTATCCCACCAAATCCATACATGCAAAATGTGAATATACCAAGTACAAGTTTACCAAACATGAACATCTCAAATCCACACTTGGTAAACTTTTGGATAGATATGTTTGTGAATCATACAATTTTTTTTCAAATTTGAAACAAGATGTTAACGACTCCATGTATTGATCCAAGTCAAGGTAACACCATGCAAAATCAAAGTTACCTAGATCAAGGCAATATGTTTCCAAACCAAAACAATGTTCAATTTCAACCTATAATTCCAAATCTAAACATCATCCCAAATCATAACATTTCCCAAAATCAATTTGTCCATGATCCCATACAAACACCACAAGTATACATTTCAAATCTGCTTGAACAAAAACCAAATCAACTATATCAAGGGTGTCAAGATCAAATTTTGTGAGATCAAATTGCTTCACTTGCCAAAATAATTGATTCATTGTACCAGGAGACATCTCCACGCCAAAATCAATACACTCTTCCATTGGTTAAACCATGTCATCAAAGAATTGAGTTGTATCCACAACCACATCAAGAACAATATCTCCAATATCAAGAGGTTGGATATCAAGATCAACAACATCAACAACAAACCCAATCATCCTATCTCCAAGATCAGTCATCACATCTCCAAGATCAATCACAACTATCCATCAATGAGCACCTTGAAGATATTTCTACCTCATCCAACAATAAAATCAACATATATCAAGAGTCACTTTTCAATCATGATCAAAATCCACCAACAATACCCAAAAATGATCCAATGCAAGAAATGTTAATATCATTTGATCCTATGGTTGAAAACATTGATAATATCTCCACCGAAATTGTTGAAAACAATGATCAAGATCTATCCATCAATTATCACCTTGAAGATGTTTCTACCTCTTCCGATGATCAACTCAACATACATCAAGAGTCACTCTTTAGTCATGATCAAACCCTCAACAATATCCAACAGTGACCTATTTCAAGGAGTGTTAGAATTATTTGATCCTATTGACATAATCCATGATCCATCGACCAATGATCATGTTGAAAATGTCTCTACATCACCTAATGAGTTAGAGGACATATCTCAAGAATTTATTTGAAATCATGATCAACATCTTTGACCAAAGTCTAGCAATGGTCCTTTCCAAGATATATTGACATCCTTTGACCTCATGGTTACAGATATTGAAGGAATCCTCAACTCAACATTCGATCCAAGTCCGCTAAAAGATCAAGAGGATATTGAGCCACTTCCCATTCCTAATGAAGATATCCAATAAACCTTTATAAGAAATCCATCCTTTGAAACTGACCCATGTCAAGAACTTGATCCAAAGTATGTTGAAATCAATTCCAAAATCATTCAAGATCAAGAATCTGTATCTCCAAGATACTACAATAATCTAATGGACACTCTCTTATCTATACAAGATGTCACAAATGATGATCATATCCATATAGCACATATTCCTCCATTTACCCATGAGATGCTTACTCCTAATGGACATGTAGATGATCTTCATTCAAAACAAGAGTCTCGTACTCTTGATATCATTACCAAGGGACAAGAGTCTCCTACTCTTAACATTTATACACATGATCAAGATACAGAAAAATCTAGAGACATATCAGAAATGGGTCATGAAGAGGGCTTCTATAGAAGTTGTGAATCAGGAACATCCAGTGAAGGCATATCAAAAATGAATCATAAGGAAGACTTTTATGGGGACAATGAATCATCAACACCTCTTGAAGAAGCATTAAAATATGATATTCCACAAGATCAAGCCAAAGATATCAATTAGGAAGTTATCCCACACATGGAGGATCCTATCACTTATAAAATTGGATCACTTACCTTTTTAAGGGAAAGCTATCTTATCAATGAAGAAGCTATCATCTTTGAAGATCCATAATAGAGCAGAGGAGTAGAACCTTGTCTCCAAGGGGAATCATATCCTATTGCAAATAAAATGTTTCAACAGATGAATTATCAAGGCAGAGGATTAGGCCTACATAAACAGGGTGTCCTAGAACCAGTGCAAATTATTGGCAATCCTAAGCATCAAGGTCTTGGTTATTCAACAATTAAGGAATCTCAAAATATTTGTGATACCTCTATAATTATGGGGGTAATTTTATCTAGTGCAAGCATCAACATAGGGAGCATGAAGAATCAATATGCTGAAATGGATGCCAATACTACAACCACCCATGTCATGGATCTTCATCCACCCATCACCCCATCCACGAATGGGGACCAGCATCAAAAGAAAGATTTGAATCAAAGCCTAAAGAATGTCATCAAAACAAAAGAAGATAAGGAGCATAATGGAAAAATCAAATACACATGGATACCAAAGAATACAAAGAAATATTATCTCTATCAAACTACATTAGTCAAAGAAACTATGGGGAAAAATAAAACAAGAAAAATTATCAATTAAAGATGTCCAAAAAGGAAAAAGAAGGCTTCTCAAGTGACACACAAGGTATACCAAGTGATTGGTCCTAATTTTGTGCACACTTCCATATCCACCCATCATTGCTCATCTTCCCAAGTTTGGAGAGTCAAAGATTCCAAACTATCAACCAATCCATCTTTTATTCCTAAACACACTCCATCCACGCCTCCACACATGATATCCAATTCTTACATTAACCATGTATTGGCATCCACCCTTCATCACAAGGATTTAGAAGGAATCCTATTGTGATGTGAGCACAAAGACAGAGTTAACTCTAGTATCAACAAAGTGGATCAGGAATCTCAAAAGTTGTATTCAAGTGCACATATCTTGGAAAAATAACTTCTTCAAGAAGGATATCAATGGCACATTATGAAAGAAGCGTCTACATCAACACCACCAGATGATTTAGCATGAGCTTAAAAATATTTCACAGAGAAATAAAAAAATATCAAAAAATATGAAAATCCAAAAAATAAAGAAAAAGGATTGAAAACAGTAAAGAAAAAAATCATCCTCTAGTGAAAACCACTATCGTGGCGCTTTGGATAGGTACCATGATGAAAACCTGGAAAAAAAACATCATGTGTAGAATTGAGCCTTTGCATGTGCTAATTCAGGTGAAAGCATCTTATCTCATCCATAATAAATCCATTCATCCATGAACCATTTATCCAACCCATTGACATCTATCTACATTATCTTGATTTTGATAAAATTTGGTGTACAATTTACACTTGCTTATGGTAAACATCTTGACATGAGTCAATTTTATTGATCCTATCCTACCTAGCATTATCTAAGCCATGAAGCATTATCCAAATGAGCATTCTTTATTTGAACACCTTATCTTATCACAAGACAATCCATATCCATGCATCCATACATCTATCCAGGCATCCATCCATGACATTTCAAACATTGTTAGACACTGGGGGCAGATATTTAGATCTTTCTTCGGGAATAAATTTTGATCTATATCTTCCAACTTATGTGGTGAACCAAATATTGGAAAACATGAAATCAAATTGGTCAAGCATTTGTGAGTCAAAATCCAAATCAGTAGCCCATGGCACATTTTGATGAGAAGATGTTCCTTATCAAGCTTTATCCAAACAATTAATATTAGTCACATCTAATTTGCATGTCAACGTCACATCAAATCATTCAAACAAATTTTTTTTCAAATCAAGCTTCAAAATCCTGATCAATCAAATCCAATCAATCCATCATCATCTTGAGATATCCTTCCCAGTCCTCATGTTGCTTAACACTATCCTTGCATTGTTGTGTATCCTCAATAATGTTATCATCATCAATCCATCAATTGAATCCAATCAATCTGTCATCATTTGGGGATATCCTTCCCAATCTTTGTGTTGCTTAACACTATCCTTGCATGGTTGTGTATCCTCAACAATGTTATCATCATCAATCCATCAATCGATCAATCAACCCTAGCTTGGTTTTCAACAAAATCCCAAAACAAAGCACTAATATCATCACATATATCCATATCATCAAAATCATGTGAAAATCCAAAAACATCCAAAACATATCAAAATCCCAAAACAAGTCAAAAATTTAGAAAAAGTCAAAAACATGATATCTGAACTATGTCATCTTTGAGCTTAAACGTAGGAAATGTTAATCTTTAATCAGCCCCCGAGACACAAAATCCAAAAACATTCATAAAATCTCATAAAACACAAAAACATTGAAAATCTTGAAAATCAAAACATTTGCAAAATCTTGAAAATACCAAAAATAGCCTCAAAACATTGCAAAATACCAAAAACATTCAAAAAACCCAAAAAATCATCCATCTCATTTCACTTTCACTTGCAATAAACTTCCACTCACAATAAATCAATTGTCACATTCACCCTTCGGTAAAACAATTGGAAACAAGTATACCAGATCAAAAGTGTGAACTTGAACTGCAAAAAATCTTATGCTTAGGTCAGTAGGTAAACAAGTTGGTCAACTCTTGGTACTAATAGCTCATCATCCAGTTTGTCCCAAATCATCTGATAACATCATGTCCTAGGATGCATCCTTCCTACAATGGACATTAATATTAGGCATCACTGTAGTTTAGTCTTGGCTAAAGGTATGAAGAACATTGGTTTGTTTGTGTAAATGTAATCAAATCTTCTATCAAATTGAGAGACTAAGGGTTCTAAGGAGATTCTAATTGTAAGAATTCTACAAAAATTCTAAGTCAGATATTTGATTCTTAGATTTATTTATACTGAATGTGCTGATTGCAGAACATTAATAATTTCGATGTTTTGCATATCAATAGAAGAATCACCTTTTGTATGTAAGGGGACCCACCTCCAAGGGATACGTCTCTTGAGAGGATGTGTCTCCACAGGTGGAGACACGTCCGCTCAAGGGATGTGTCCCTTTGGGCACGCGGGTTTCACTTACAACCGATAATCATTCGGTTTAAACAAACTTAGTATATACATACACCCTCACACATGGCGGATATATATATGAATTCTGAATTTTATCCAATGTGAATTTTGAACATCATTTATAAAAAATCAATTTTATACATGCTTTATAAAATTCAATTTTTACTTAATTCTAGAAATATTAAACATGAAAAGCAATTTATCTTATATAAACGATGATGATGCTTATAGCAATCATCATTTATATCTGACCTAAGCTACCATTCATCAACACTCCCTCTTAGCTAGGGAAGATATTTCAAATCAAATAAGTGGAGATATCACCTTTACACATGATATCGAAGATATGATATGTTTTCTCAAAGTTGTCAAGTCACATGACATTCTTCATAACACATCTTCATTATGGTATGTGCACTGACATCAAGTCACATGATGTCTACCATAATTCATGGCATATCCATGGATATAAATATCCACCATTATTATCTCTTAAGGATCACAATGATCTTCAGATGATATCAAGTCCCATGATATCCATCAAAGTGTCCAAGAGATACTATCTTGACATGTTCACAGATATCAAATCACATGATATCTATCATGATAGTTTATCATTATGAAGTGAATCACTTTACAATGTCAAATACAAGTATTCATTATTAGAGAAAGATCATCACCTTTCAATAATGTACATAGAGATGAGCCATAAAGTCATGGAGTCACACACATGACAAAGAGTTTACATTAAACATCTTTATATATTAGTGTAATTTCATAGTAATTTTTTTTCAAACATAAATAACAAATTACATTTCAATATTACCAGAACAGCTGCAGTGCTCTGTGATTGAGAGGAAACTAGTGAGAATGTCTACAGTTTGATCATTTGTACTAATAGACTCCAATTGAATCACTTTCCTTTCCACGATATCTCTTACATAATGATAGGGGATCTCAATATGCTTAGATCTATCATGAAAGACAGGATTTACAGAGAGTTTGATACAACTCTGATTATCACAAAGAATAATTGTAGGATTCAAGGGCTCACCAAAGAGTCCCACAAGCAATTTACGAAGCCAAACTGCTTCTCTTGCTCCCATTGAGGCTACAATGTATTCAGCTTTTGTTGAGCTCTGTGCAACTGAAG